>JAUJPO010079895.1:0-25038 GCA_032270745.1 Tiaropsis multicirrata
TATTGTTAAAAATTCAAGATTAGTGGAAAAGCACCCAAACAATCTTTTCTACAGACACACTAGATTTATTGTTAAAAATTCAAGATTAGTGGAAAAGCACCCAAACAATCTTTTCTACAGACACACTAGATTTATTGTTAAAATTAAAGATTAGTGAAAAAGCACCCAATTAAAAGGTTACGTAAGGGATATCATGAAGAAGACAAATCTGTTTTTGAATAATGAAATGGGATCAAAATGTTGAATATTCAAAGAGGTAATAAATTAAGAACCCATAACATCGACATTAAAATCTTATTAAACCTTACCAAGAAGGGGAAAGTCAAGAAGAAATCCTCTAAGCAGCCAAACATCAAACATTTGAGCCATTTTAAGGAGACATCATAACCGAACTGTTGACCATACGTTATAACGATAATAACAGAGAAAGATGAGATGAGGAAACAGCATAGGAAACCAATGTATCTACACCAATGTGGTAATGTCCATCGTGTCTGCGGCTCCAATTCAACAACATCTAAAACGTAAGGGAACACCTGTTGAGTGAATGAGGCATGAAAACACGTCTGGATAAACAGGCAAACTAAAAAAGACATAAAATTGTATAAACGGTACTGCGGCTACAGCAAGGAGTTTTCAGACGGAACGAGAGAATCATACCAGGTATTTGTAAATGGACCATCAGTTCTTCATTCTTCTTTATTTGTGCTGAAAGACGTGCTTCAGTACTACTTTCCATTGTACTTCGACCAATCAATCTAAATGAACAATTCGAAAAATTTAAAGTGAACGATCATCAAAATTGAAAATCTTCATTTCATTTATTTTAGGGCTATTATAGAGAGACTTTTTTAATGGTTCAACCCAGCAAGTACGCGACGTCAGCCTGGTGTCCATGTAACATATTTTGACGTTTAAAGACGTTGTTTGGATACGTTAAACTGACGTTGTGTGACGATGATGCAATCATATCAATCATTTTACACTTACTCGACATAAGTCAAATCTTCAATATTTTCCACACCAAAAGCGGACGACGGATTCTCTTCTTGTAACAACGGTTCACTGAGCGGATGCAAGATATCTGTATTGTCATCGTCGGTAGGTGACGGTATGAGACCACCAAACGATCCTTCTGAGTGAGTCTTCTTAATCACTTGCTTTTTCATTGATGCAGCATTGGAGTAGAATTCATTTAAGGAGGGATATGAAAGTGAGTTCGATCTGTACTCTGATGGAGTTGGTAGATGCGATTGGTTGGGTGAGGATAAGGGTTCTTCTCGCGGAGAATCCACGTTCAAGATAAGAGATTTGGTGGGAAAAGCAAAATAACGAGGGAGCCGGATAATATCGTCATCGCTTGAAAAATTCGATTTCTTCGCTTTTTGCTTACCATTTCCTGACCCGTCTATAAGAAAAAAAATCTTTTTATTTTGAACTGGAGATTTTCTACTGATTTCTTTTTTCTTCAACATTTTCAGAAAGGTATAATCTAGTGATTTATCCTCTTCATGTTCACCTCGCAAATTGGCCTAAAAATTCCCTGAACCGCAATCTTTGGCAAAATAACAGCGAAATGTTCATGTATTAAAATATAAGAATTGAGATCGCAACAAAAGATCTATTGTACAGCCTTACCACTTTCTATTGCTTCTTTGGCTTCTTCCGCTGCCAAATCATCATCAAGAAAATTCAAATTATCGAAAAATCTCAACTGTTTTTTGGTTCGTTTAAATGATGAATGATCATCTATCGTTTCACTGGATGTGTTGGCATCATGATTGTTGTCAAGGAGATCGATCGTTTCTATGTCAACGGGTTCCATCATGATGCGTTTTGGCTCTTTCCAAATTTTCAATGGCTTCATTTCAACCTGTGTAAGAAAAATGTTTGTCAACACATAAATGTTTGAGTACCTTCTACATCCGCCTCTATTATATAGTATTATAGAGTTCAACATATTGATAACAAGTTAGACAATTTCGAAATTATTCTACTCTTTTTTGCAATACAAAACTTAGAATTCTGCTGGACCAAAAAATTCGAAATATGATCTAAAATGGTGTTCGAATTTTTAAGAAAAAATAATTCTTAGAATTTTTGGCCGCAAAAAGTTTCGCCGTCCAGCGAAAATAACTTCTGTCAGTTTCAAATTACTATAGTTCTCATAGAACGTCGTAAAATTAAAACGAATTTTTTTTTCGACGAATCTTAATCCGCTGAAACCTTTGGAGATTTTTTAATATGTCAGAAATATGTTTGGTTGACTAATTAAAAAGTTAAATGTCGATGGAAATTCTGCGAAAGTCAAAATTGTAACCTCTCTCTGTCGACTCTTTCTAAACAGTAACAGGAACAATAAATTCAATGGGAAGACAATCAGCGAAGTTATAGCACCGATGATAATTTCTTCAAATGAATATCCTTTAAAACCAATATAGAGGTCCACTTGTTCATTGGGTGCCACACGGAACCAAGCGGCATTTACTGCCATCCATGAGAAAATGAGTGTGACCAGGCATGTAAGTCGCTGAACCCGCGTGAATCTAGAAAAAGAGAAAATCAAGTGAATCTAAGTACCTTTAGAGAGACAAACTTCATCAGGAAATTTTCTTCTGGGCTAATTGACCAGCACTTTTAACCGACGAAAGATTTTTGTCATTGCAGGCACTGAAATTTTTATGCGGAAAAAATACCGTGGAATTTTTTATCTCCTGGCAAACACATGACATTTTTCAACGTCTAAACAACGTTGTTCTGACGTTAAAATAACGTTCTGACGTTAAAATAACGTTCTGACGTTAAAACAACGTTCTGACGTTAAAATAACGTTCTGACGTTAAAACAACGTTCTGTGCCTGCTGGGCTAACACCAAAAACCCTTTGAACAATTATTCTGAAAATCTTGCAGAACCTCAATTCACAAAGTCCAGGAACGCATAGGTACATTATTGTACCATACCAGGGTCTGTTTGAAAAATGATCGCTTCTGTCCAACACCAAAAAGTAAAAATTGCTCTATGTAGAAACCAGGACCGTATCACTCATTTACTTTTGCTTCTTTAGTATCATTCCGGTTTCTACACAACAGTTGTTTTTAGCGACAATTATTTTGCAACAGAATTTTTAGTGTCGCGGGCGGAATGACTTTTTTTAAAAACAGGCCGATCACAGTATTTCTTACAAAAACCACTTACTTGCTGAACTTTGGTCTTTCGAAAATCGACAGCCATAAATGGTAATCGTTAAAAGATCGCCCGATGACGTCATAAAAGATAGTAGAAAACTTTTTCATTTCTTCAATATCTGCAACATGAAATTCATGTTCAAGTTTTTCTTCCTCGCAATCAACCCCTATCCACCTGTTTGCAAAAGAGATTTTACAAAAAAAAGATTAGCAAATTGAAACTACACACGTTTTTTATTAGTACATCAAAGTTTTGGTTGAGGCTCGAATGTTCTTATTTTTGCTCCCCGTTTTTCTCAAATTACCCACCCTATCAAAGATATGCCTAAAAAGCTTCTCTTGGTCTAAGCTTTCATTAGGAAAATTCCCACGCTCAAATTGTGAGTCCTTCGTAGTTTATGGTAAAATTTACCACCAAATCTCAGACTCGATGTTCTTATAAACTATGTTCTAATAAAAAAAAAAAAATCGGATAAAGAAAGATTTCTATGTATATTTCGCAAAATCCAATTTCTGACATTTTATAAAGATGCGATCACAGCTGAAAATTTCGAACCCTCCTGAATATCCATCCTTAGTCTTCAGATTCTTACCCCCTGGATGTGATAGGATATTAAAAATTTGGGACCCCCTGGATATCCTATATCCTCAGCAGGGGGAATACGGATTTTTTCTGGAAAATCCCATTCACGGGATTACTCTTAAATAGAAGAAATGACATACTTGTTGCAGTAGAAGAAGAATTTCTCCCCGTTGACCATACTTCTAATGATGACACGTTCGAGATACCATGATGGATCGGATCCTGTGTTGTCATGCCAAATATTGATCTTACGAATCTTACCAATACTTGAGAATTATAAAGAAAATTCAAGTTGCATTTGTGCCTAGTTTTTTGTCACGATTATAGAAATGAAAATTAAATTTTCTATGACGAGCAAAAGATAAATTCATGATATTGCGTAAGTTAGCATTACATCATTTTTCTTAACGGAAACACCCAAAATAGAGGGCAAATTTTGGAAATTGCAAATTAAAAATATTGACTATAAAAATACATAAAAAATTATAAAATTGTCTTTCAAGTTAACAAAAATCAAAAGGATAAAATCAAAAGGATAACAAAATCAACCCTTACCTTCTATCTAAAGAGATCCGGAAAATATCAAGACCGTTTCGTTGAAAACAATTCTCTCCTTGTAAGATACGAGCTTTACTATTACACTTAGTACCCAGGACTTGAAGACCCACATTAGCCGATGTTCCAGACCAAGGATAGACACCAGTCTTTATTCGTACTTCATACTGAAAGAAACCATCTTCAGAACCGATGAAGGGAATAATGTGTCCCATTTGTGCTTCATTGGAATCTTTCTTGAAGGCGATGAGAAGAAGAATCAGATAAAGGAAGAAGACAACCAAACAAGTTGCTATCATAACTGGATTCTCTTCAATGTCCAATTTCTAAAAGGAGAAAAAATGATATGATAACATAACAATGCGCTAGCTATTTGATCGTATAATAGCACTCTTTTTTTTCATAAGAACAATTTTATAAGACCATCGAGCCTCAGATGTGGCGTGTGAAAAAAATCAATGTTGAAAATCCATTATCGAGCACTATCGAGAAAGAAGATTCTCATCATGATTTATAAAAAATAAGTCTAATTTTATGGCCTGAAATAGTGGCGAATCTAGTAGAACATTTAAATGTTACATACTTTGAGTACAGTAAAATCAAGTTTATTGGGTGCAATATTGATGCTGGATCCAAATGACGTTAAATGATCACACGAACATATGGCAAGTTTGAGAGTGGTTTTCGAGGATGGCCTACAGCCAAATCCCTCCCATTGTGAGGTGGATGTGTTCCAGAAACGACAAGTGCTTATGTAGATTGTAATATTCACTGTGAAATTGTATGAACCATCTTGATCGAGAGTGAAATAATATGATTGGTTGTTCATCAATGCTGCTTGGTAGTCACTGAAAGTTTGAAGGTGGTAACAAGATAATACCTCAGGGTAACAAATTATGGCGGGAACAAAATTTGGCGGATTTGGCGGGAATTCAATTTAGCGGATGACGTAAAAAGTCAATTTTGGTAGGAACTTATTTTGGCAGATAAACTTAATATTTCTCCCAACCAAAATTTGTTACCCTATACTAAGGTATTCTATGATGCCATTTAGGTTGGACAATCTTCATCGATTCTTTACACAGTTTATTACAACAAGAAACGTATTACAATAATTCGACGATTCAAAAATCTTTAAATTCTATTGCACGATCTCAGTAGATTGTGCAGCCTTTTTAACGTTGAAAACTCTTCATTTGAAGATTGAAAAAATCTAGAAGTAAGAAAACAATTCAATCAAAAATCACGTATCATCTACGGAAACATCACAAAAGTTCTAGTGACATTTTTAGGACCTTTCTGTATAAAAGATTAGGCAACAGTATAATGAAGATGCGTACCTTCCTTGTAACATGACAGTTCTTTCATTTTCTCTAGATGACGGATTGAATATTTTCTTCAAATTTTCCTTTTTTCTTGAACCAGTCGGTATTTCATTGAAAGCCAGTTGCGCATAAAGTGACGAGTCGTCGTCTGTCAGTCCGCCATCATTGATGACGTCAATCAAAACATGTAAAGCTGATGACGCCCACCCTTCGTTCGGCTCCGTGAAATTTTCCAGTTTAAAAACAAGCAAATCGTCTGGTTGGATAATAAAGGTTTCGTTGATAATGTCGTCATAATCAGACGGTAATGGAGTTATGATAGCACCATGGATAGGAATTCCAATATCAACTTCAACGTTTCGTAGTTTCAATTTCTCATTATTGTCATCTGCAAATGTTAAAGAAGTCACCGCTGTTTGGCCTCCGATAGGTGAATAAGGATTAAGAGAAGAACACTCTGAAACTTCTATTAGGTCGTCCATGTTTTTCAAATCGTATGATACAGTACAAGAGCCAACTTGACGCGAACCTGTCACCGTAGTTCCCCCGTTTAAACGCTGTAATGCTGTTTTGATATAAGGGGTGTCCAAAATCCTGGCTTTTTCACCAATAATAGTCGTGTTTAGGATTAAGAAATATAATTGGTTCAACAAGTGGAGATTTTCATTTTCGTACTGTGTTGAGGTTTCATTTTCGACTAGGTTAACATCCGAAATGTCACGTTTAGATCTTTGATCTTTGGTAAGTATACTGTACGCAATGTTACTGCTTATAAGGTCCATGAAAGCGTTTTGTGATTTGGATTCCAAACTGATAAGCTGAGCAGCAAATGATTTCGATAAACCCATCATTTTGTATAGCGAACTTTGGAGTGTCTTTCGACTTTCACTTTCCAAGTCATTTATATCACTTGATTTTTGAATAGCATGGTAAGCGTTCAAAACTTGGACAATATTTTCCATGGATGTAGCTTCAACTTTGGAAGTACCATTTATGAGTTGTTTCAAAACATCGCTTTTGGATACGTTACTATTGGCTAGGATCCTACTGGAGGAGACAACCAATGACGTCACCTTGTTTATATTTTTCTCATCGGCTAATTTTTGTAAAGATGGTAGCACGAATTGTTGAAGAAATACAATAGGTTCGATCGAAGGTGGCGTCACCCGGACAGTCCTGAAGGAATAAATGAAAATATTTTAACATTTTGCTTCAAAATTGGCCTTCAAATTTCTCGAAAAAGGCAAATTTTTAAAGGATCGTATCTAGAAAAAACTACTTAAGATATAAAGCTGAACTTATTTTCTCCTAATGAAAGACATTTGCCAAATTTTTACCTTTCATTTATCTTTTTTGTGATTTGCCAAATCTGAAAGGTCGATATATCGTATATGTTACTTTTTCTGGTAAAGTCCACAAAAGGAAAATGAAAGAGAAAGACGTACTTGTTAAGGGCTACCGTGTATACACCAAATGAATCTTGAACCCAGATTTGGATAGGTAGGTTATGATTATCACCGTTGCCAACAGGTAACAATTCTTCAATGTGCGTCTGAATCCCTCGGAAGTATATATCCTGTTCTTGACCCACCACCAACCAATAAAGGAGAGGTTGTTGTGTGTTGTCTTCATCTGACCATCCGTTGCAAGACATTGTAAAAGGTGTTGTTAAAGCCTCACCATGGTCTGGTGTCAAAGTACACGAACCGCCTGATGGACTTTTGTTCTTTTGAAGTTCTAATGTTGTTGACCCAACTTCATTCCAACCTGAGTGAAAGAAGGGAGAATGGGACATAGAAGTTAAAGCAACGGATAATAAGGATGGTCTCACCCATTAAATACGGACAAAGCGTCGTGGTACATTGGTTATAAACCTTGATTCTTGTACGAGAGACCAAGGTTCGATTCCCACTTGTGACGGTTCTCTTGGTAAGCGAGCGAACCTTGGGTTGACCCAGAAGCCATGTGAGGGGAACTGAGTATTCAGCCCAATGTTGCTGACGGGTTACTAACTAAAGAGTATTCATAGTTGTTAAAATGGCTGAAAAAGCCTCCTGCAATTGAAACCAAATAGAAATAGAAATATGAAGCTACAAAACTCTTCCGTTCTACAAAACTTTCAGATATCTAAACTCTTTAGGTAAAGATTTAACCCTATGAAACGATCCTCGTCATTCCATTAGTTTCAAAACTCAAAATTCACACAAAGTACACATACCTTTAACGCGAGCTTCTACCGTCACTTCATAAGACTGCGCACCATCCAGTATATTCTCCCTTAAAATCAACACTTTGGATTGTAAAGGACTTTTGATAGAGTTTGCGTCCAGGACCACCTGCTTTCCATCGTCAACACCTTGTATGGACCACGTGTAAGCCACGTGTAAATCTTGACAATTAGTACATTGTGCCGCCATTTTGATATCTTTGGTGCGTATGTACTTGAAACTTTTATATGCTTGACAAGTTACACAGGCAATCTCCACCAATGGGGCTGCTCCATCAATAACCAGAATCTAAAAGATATGAATGCAAAGAGAATACAAGTAAACAAACAATTTAAGTAATTTATCAGAAAAATTCAAAAGAGCGACATCACAGAATAGGAACAAGTTAGAAAAATTATAACAAGACACACATCTGAGACGTTACCGACTGGCGATTTTCGACGACCCTGAAGCCTTATCATCAACTCAAAGTCACCCGGTCTCAAATCATCAATCTCCCATCTTAACAGTTTTTAATGAAAGATCCAAATAGAAAATGGTGTCCATTTAACAAAGTATAGGTAGCAATCATAAATTAAGAAAATAATATTACCTTTTGGGAAGCCATTTCCACTTCCGATTGTCCATCGCGTTTAACTTCCACCTCATGCCAATAACCGTCAGACTTATCAATACTCGGTGTTAAACAATTCCGTTTGATCTTTAGTTTCCCGTGATCCGGACTCCACTCATCAACAGGTATGGATGAATTCCGTAGATTAGCATAACAATGTCGATTGGTGACGTTCCATTTGAACGTGATATGACCGACTGTTCCCAACGTCTCATCCGGATCAATGGTGCCGGTTGCGTCCAAATAAGCCCTATTTTCATCTCCAATCACACGGACAGAACCACCGGATATAACCGGAACTAAGGATGAATAGGTGACCGTTAATAAAACTGATTCAACATAAGTCACTGGGAAGTAATCACCAACAATCAATGAAATATACATCACATATTGTCCTAATTTGAACGCTCTTGGTGGAAGCTCCAACACGGGTCGGTTGTCAACAAATGGCATATCCCGTAATAGCTCCGGTTTATACAACTCCGTATGGTTACATGTTTGGTGTGAAATCCCGTTACAGCGGAACAACCACTTGTATTTGACCGGACATTTGGTTGGTAATTCGATTTCACTGTAATACCAATTTGACATGACGTGACGCCGATAACGCGCCGTACTGTTTTCTTTCTCAAGGGGCGTAATAGTAAAATTATCTATATTGCAATGTGAATATTTGATTTTTTCGGTAAGGAGTGGTTTCTGTATGTTTGTACCGGTGCCGTGAACTGTAAACAAATAAACACCTTCGCTGGAATTCATTGCCAACGGATATGATAGTGTTTTGTTGTTTCCGATAATCTTGGAATCTCCTGAACAATCGTCTGATTTTTCTGATTTCAAACATATACTCCACTGATAATGGAGACCAGCATAATAATTATTGACATCAAGATCAATAAAAATAAAGTCTTTCTTTTCGGTACGATGTACCTTAAGTGTTGAGTTTAAGACATTTGAAGTGTTGGGCAAAATTAACAGGGAACTAACGACGGTTTTTGTCATGTATATCTGACTGTTATATATTGAATTGACTTGTATTTGATATTCACCAAACTGAAGGTCATCAGGAATAGTGAAGTTAATTGATTGTGATTCCCCTAAAGTGATATTGTACGAGGATGGATCTGAGGGAAAAACAAGATACCAAATATATTTTGTGTTACCTATTGGGTTCTTGATTGAAGCATGTGATCGCTGTCCTTTCTGTACATGTTTGATTGTTTCAATCACCAAAGGAACTCGATAGAACGGTTGGTAGACCCATGTGATGACGTCAGCACCAGCAATGTTTCGAACTTGAACGGTCAGATTGTAGCATGTGTGTGTATCTTCAGTTTGAAAATTGATGGTGCAGTATGAAGTGTGAGGTTGAACTTCATACGATGTAGCATCTTTGAAAGCGCTGACACAATCACTCTTCTTGAATTGCGCGATGTAGCAGATACCGTTTTCACCAGACCAAGTAATGTTCAATGAGTACCTAGAGAATCAAAATAGTAAAAATATTGAAATTGATTGAAATTCCAGCCGCCTTTAAAACGTTTGCAAACATTAACCAAACAAACTCTTGCTTTGGGATTTTTCTTTAAAAGAATGATATATTTCAGACTTTTGACAGACATTTAGAAGTAAGTGTGGAAATCAGATGTTTCTTTTCTTTCAGGGGTTCTTAACTATGTTTCAGCTATCTTTAAGGAATCTTGGTTATTTAAGCCTATAAAATATTAAAAATGTTAAAAATTTTGAGTCTTAAAGCCTTATATTCTTTTATGGGTCGTTCTTATAAAAAACGAATACTTTTAGAATAATTCTAACGCATCTAGAATCTTGATCTAAAAAAACTCAAGCAAAAATGCATTCAGATAGTTTCAAAGTTCCAAAAATAATCAAAATACCTCCAGTGGCGGATACAAAAGCTTCTCAAAATTTTGACGGAGTGTGTTGCTTTTGCTCATATTCCTTATAAGTAAACACTCTCCGTCAAAATGTTCCAGTATCTTCTGTATCCGCCTCTGACCTCTCACCTCGTCTTTATCGGTGTTTTTAAGGGTATAAATTCAGTTGGCAACTCTACTTTGACATTCTTGATTGGAGCATTGGTAAGCACTCTGAATCTTTTTCGTTTCATGAGCACTCCTCGTAAACTGGCTTCCACGCTAAGTACAATGTCCTTGTTGGACGGCGAGGTGTTATTCTTGTGAGAAAACGCATGAGAAAAGGTGGGAAGATTTAAGGCTGTCAGTGTTTCATTGTTGACTTTGATGACGTAATCTACATTTTGGTTGAAATCGATGATTTTGAAATCAGTTTGTACGTCATCAACTACTTGAATGGTATCAGTAAAAATGGTACCATCTTGAATTGATGTTAAAGAGAAATTACCGGAATCGATAATTTGGATGGGTTCTTGTAAATGGTACAATGTGATTCGATTCTTTAGAGTGATGTTCAGGGTGTAGATTCCCACCTGTGGTTCCAGTATGGTGATGTGGTCGGAAGAGACGCGATTCTCTTTGAATTGAAGATCAATGTCCACATCACTGACGTTGATGGCAAGTGTGATCTTGGTTGATTGGTTAACTTGAATGATACTTGGTGAAATGGAAGAGTATCTGATGGAATATAGAATGACATCGGTTGTGTATCCTTTATCGTTTTCACTTTCGATTTTGACCAAAAGACGAGCCGCACTGTTGTTTAATTCGACTGAACAATTGAATATTTGTCTAGATGTGGTAGGAACTTTATCGGAACATTCAGGTAGTCGAACATGTCCATAAAACCAGGACAGACGAGAAGGAAGAGTATTGTTGACCACTTCGACTTGAACATTTGGTTTGTTGTCGGTATATTTCAGAGTATCCAAAAATCTCAATGTCGGTGTACTTTCAGGTGGAGAGAAAAATGAATAAAAGCGAGTGAGTTGATTGATGGAGTTGCCGATAACAAGGTCACATGATATGTCACCAACGATGGTATGCCCGGATGGGTTTTGTAATTGAATCCGATACGGGTTGTCTACGGTTTGGTTCTGTTGGTAGAAAGTCTGGTTATTAATGGTGGAGTTACACGTCAAAAGACCAGTCACTAGGATGGCATCATTGGGAATCGGTTTCACGAACAGATCAATTGATCGTTGACCTGATGATATAACATTATCGGTATGTGAAAATGAGGCTCCGGTGAGTTCAGATTGAACGTATAAGATGACAAATACTGTGGCCGTAACATGGTTAAAAGTAGCAGAAACTTCCACTCTAACCGTCCCTTGTCTAGAAGTGTAATAATTATACCGGTATCGTTCTAAACCCTTATCTAAGGGAGATTTTGAATCGCTGTCACTCCAAGTAATGAAATATGGCTCATTTGTGCTTAAATTTACGGACGATGAAAAATTGAGCTCAGTATTGGTACCAACAAAATGATGACTACCTGACTGGACAATTTCACCGTTGATTCTGAGAATGAGTGGTATGTCGACTGTGAATTGTTGAACAATTGAACAATCGCTGGAGTTTAAATTTCCATCCACCGCAACCCTGATTTCGTACACTCCAGGCTTCGAAACAAGATGGTTGATTGTGACATCTTCTGCTATCTGAGTCCAGTTGGATGCCAAGGAGCTTTGATCTCGCATGTACCAGGAGTAAGGTACATTTTGTTGACTGTTAACAACAGACCCTAAAATGTTTTCACCAGCCATGATGTTAGATGAAATGCTAATGTTCATTTTGTCAACAAGATAAAACACAAATGATTGATTGAACTGTGGAGAACCTTTGAGGAGACAAGACATCTCTATGCGACCTATATTTGAAGATGGTTGAAGTGGAACATGTAAAGTCTTTGGCAGGCTGACGTTAAACTCATGTAATTGTGCTTTACCAAGCTGACAAACGACCACTCCGCTGAGTTGGTAGTTATCGTTCACTTGAACAGACAAGATGGATGGTCTACTTTGCAAGAAACATTTATCCTGGTTCAATAAGTTGAAAGTCACCTCTCTTGGCTGCTTTGGTGAGATTGTGACATTTGCAGACATAGCTGAGACTGAATTTTTCACTTGCAGATTCACAACGAAAGGCGAGTCTTGGGTGATATCTACTTTCAAAGATTGTACGCTTGTGACGTCATTCACCCAAGCTAAAGCGATTTTGTTTACTAATCCAATAGATGTCCACGTGTATGAGAATTTGGTCGATTGGGATACGAAAGAAGCTTCAATGGTTATCGAATCGCCAACAACAGCTGTGATAGTTTCTGGCAATGTAAACAAAATCACTTCTTCGACGATGACGGATGTTGTAGCACTTGCAATCAACGAAACATCATCTGGACCGAAAACATTGAGAATAACAGCATAAGTCCCTTCACTGATGAATGTATGATTCAATACAGGACTCATGTCAAAGTTGATGTCACTCTTTACAACAACACTGTTCACTTTCCATTCGTATCTATAAGCACAATACAATCCTGACACACTGTCAGTCTCAATCGTGACACAGTCCATCACTTTGCCGTAAATCTTATCTGGTAGATCAACAATAGCGGATACAGTATTCTCATGATATTGTATGCTACGTTCAGCAGTAAGTTCGGATATCGGATTCTCAGCATAAAATACAAGCTCAGTTTCTTCGTTGCCAGTAACTTGTAGTGTAAACGGATTTTGAGGGACGATACTTTTAGCACTTGTTTTTGTTTTGTATTTGAGCTGATACGCACTGCCCGAGGAAACGGATAGATGGATTTGTACGAAGTCACCCATGCAAAGATCGGTGCCATTTAGAGTTGCATTGAATCCTTGGATTCGGTCATAAAGCTGTATGTAAACTGATTCTTCTTGAGAAGGGTAAGTAAACTTGACGTTGGCATTGACACTTTTTGCGCCAACACTGTCAAAATAATGTGTGAAAGTTGGTCCAGTGTACACCACATCACCACCTTGTTGTATGATTGACCACTTGGGCGAACTAGGGTTGTAACGTAGACATTGATCAATGGATAGCGTCATATTTTTCTCAGTCGCTCGATTCAATTGACCAATAACATTCTGTAAGTTCACGTCTTCAACTGATATGGAGAGACTATAGATTTTGGAGCCCGATTGCTGTATTTCGACACTAAATGTACCACTATTGAGAAACGTATGATTGAATGTGAATGTTGTGACACTTAATGTTTGAGAAAACAATACTGTATTCAATTGTTTAACCATGAAACTTAAGACACCGGTTGGGTTTTCTATATCTAAAATGATATAAGATCCCTTAAGAAGCTGGTAGGTGTTGCAATCAACCGCAGCGCTCGGTGAAATATTAACAGTCGTTTGTGGAGGTTGTGCCACTTGGATTTGAAACTCCAATTTGAATTTATTCGGTGATATGCCGTATCGAATTTCGCAATCATAAATGGCACCAGATTTAGAGAAACTTTGAAATATTTTGCGACCAAAATCCTTACATTTGCATCCGTTTTTCTCGCAGCCTTTGGTGATGGTAGCACCTCCTTGTTCTTTAAATTCGTACTCACATTCGCAATTTTGGAAGTCGTAATACTGGTGCGCATTGTCTTCCAATGTAATATTCATATCAGTGCCATATGGAATCTCTAGATTGCTAGAACTACTTGTGTCAATATTATCAGCCAGGTCAATTTTACCTTTATAAATATCGAGTTCAATATAGAAGTTACTGTCCAGGTTGGTTGATTGAAAAATGATTTTAGAATCGGTCACTTTGTCGCCATTGATGATTTTAAAGGGGCCAACAGTCACCGTACCAGTGTAACAGAGTTCGATGTAACATCCAAATATATAGAGGAGCAATAATATACAATGTCTGAGATTAACCATGGTGGATAATTCCTTTGTTTTCTTAATTTTTGTGTTGTTATCCTTTGTAACGTATCATGGCAATTATTACCTAAATATTACCTAAACATAGAAAACTATACAAATATACATCATTTTAAAATACATGATTGAATCAAACGATTTTGTTTCGTTTCTTTTTGAGAAGAGGGGGGAGACTGACTTCAGAATGGGAAATTTGTGAATTGAAGGGAATTCGTCAACTTTTCTTAGCCCCGTGCAGTAAATAGATGAAGTCGCCTATAACGCGTTTTGTTTTGAAATTGTTTTGAAAAACTCATAGTTGCATGATTTATGGCAGGCAAAAAACTTGGGTGTTTAGCTGTAACGTAACTGTGAAATTATTTTGAATTTACTTTTTTTTGAAAAACGTTTGATGGTTGAAGGGCTTGAAGCTTATCATATATATATTTTTCCTTATTATTAGATACAAAAAATACATAAAGCTGAAAAAGATTATATTGAAACTTTTTGATTCATTGAGAAAGTTTCATAGCATTACAACCTTTTACCCTATGTTTTATGGCTGCCAAAATTTTGACAGAATGTGCCTAAAATGAGTAAAAACGTGAACGAACGAAATCTGTAAATAGGTACTTTTTTAGGATGAATAACAATAATAACAAGATTATGGAATATGGTTCACATCTTTCATTAACAATAATATGATACATTTTAAGTGGCTGGCCATGGACACTTTTAGATAGTATTGGAATTATCTACCCCAGGGGCCACTAAGGTAACATAAACAGAAAACAGAATAAATAATAGAAATAGGATACTCCAACACATCAAATGTCCAAATCAGATATATATATATATATATATTGAGAAAAAATTCCAAACTGAAGTAAAGTAAAATTCCACATTTTGTTTTTAGATAAAGTTAGTTCATTCTTTCAAGTCGAAGAATAAAAAGGCATCAATAATTTAAGATTTATTTTATTATTTTCTGCTTGTTAAGAGCAAATGGGTTAAGACCTTTTACCCTCTTTTCTCTCTGTAGATAACAAATTAATATTTAAAATGGTAATAGAAAGCTCGTTTTTTCTTCAAACATAAAAGAGGCCCCTTTCCAGCGGTTGGCGTGATAGCGTGATCGGAGTTTTTTTAGTTCGTGATGGCGTGATTTTAAATTTTAAAGTGCGTGATTGCGTGATCTAAGTTTCTTGCGTGATCGTGATAAAGAAAAAATTTTAGTCGTGATTGCGTGATTGCGTGATTGATGTTCTTTTTCATATAGCGTGATCACGAAATTGAACAAATCATATCCTTTAAGTTAGCTCTTTTTCTGATAAAATCTTTCTGCCTCGTTGGCGCTTTTTTTATAAGAATAGCTCATATAGAAAGAATATCAGCGTGAAAATTGCCATAATACTAAAATTATATACTAAAACATAAAAATATGCACATGGGAAATTTTAAAGGAAACCTTACTTTGAAAAATACAGTGTTCCCACAGCTCTTCAATTCTTTAAAGTTTATAAATTATGAAAAAAGTTTATATGATGCTAAAAGTTAAAAAGAATATTGGCCTATGTTGGCCTAGGAACCTAGATATTAGGGGATCTAATTTCTTTGGGGTACCTAAAAAGACGCTATAATTTTGTAATGAAGTCTCCTCAATTTTCCTGAAAGTTTTTTTTCTTCCTAAAGCTCCTCAAAAAGTGAAAATTTCTTCTCGGTTATCCTCAAATCTACTCATTTTTAAGAAATTAAATGTTGTAGGAATAAAAATAATAAAATAAGAATACATTAAGCATATTTTTGGTCAAATCATAAGAATATATCACCCTCAATGAAAAAACATTTTTATTATAAAAAACATGAATGTGGCCCACCACTTTAAACTACCGAAGCAGTCCCTGTAAATGAAGACAATGAATGATATATGGGCATGTAGTTTTTGTATCAATCCTATTTTTCCCCAACTACGCAAATGCTAGTCCTTCTATTCGAATAATTGTAAAAAAGGCTGCATATCCTTCATACAGTATCAAAAGAGATGGCGTGATCGTGATTATAAATTTATTTTTGCGTGATTGCGTGATTCGGAAATTTATTTTGCGTGATGGCGTGATTTGAAAGGTGACTGGGGGTGGGGGGGGGCTCAAGGAACAGCTTCATATATATACTAAAGACACTTTAACCCAATGTTTGATAACTGAACACCATATAAAAATAGTAAGAAATATAAAACATATTGTTTTTATCGAAACTCTTTTGAAACCGATCGTTGGCAAAAACAAAATGTCTGACTTTATACAACGCACAAGCTACTACGCAGAAAAATCACAAAAATGATAAAATTCAACATCTTGTAGGACAGGCCCAAACCAAGAATTATAGACGGTCCTGATATTATTTCCAAACAATCCAATCTCATTTTTTATGACACGGGAGAAATACATAATCAACATCACAAGAAAAAACAGCATATACTACACAGTTCTCTCGTTGTTAATTGTCTTTTAATTAGATATAAAAAATGAAGGTTCTTATTACAGCAACTACACTCATCAATAAAGCGCTACCGTAGTTTCAGTAACCCATAGCAACAAAACATCATAATGACAATCAATAAAAAATACGTTTCAGGTCATATCGATATAAACAAAACATGTTTTTTTTCACAAACTGGAGGTCAAACATAAAAACCCCGTAAAACCTAAAATAAAGAGAAGTGACCAAGAGTTTTCAGATTATTTTTTACAAGTAACTTCTAGTATCAAAACTGGCACCTCTGTGACTCTGGGACGACGCAAAAAGGGTGACCACAGTGACCTGGGCGGGTTTCAGACCACAACCTTTTGCAAGGGAAGCCAAAATTTTCTGGTAGAGAGAGAAAGAGATAGAGACAGCAACGTCATAAATATAGCGCTAGGTCACATATCTTTCCTAGCACATTAAACCATGACGTCAGATTAAAAGATTACGAAAAATAAATTTTCACAAAAGGGTGAGAAAAACTGATGGAAAAGCCTTGCGATGAATTCAAGACAGGTTTCATACCTATGCTGGATGAGTTCTACTTCAAATCTTGAAATTTTTTTTTGAAACAAAACGAAATATGTTATAATAAAACTAAAACGCACGGAGGCAGTCCCGGCCGGCATGCCAAATTTCAAATCTTGAAATTGACGTAAAACCAAAAATTGACGTCATTTAAAATTGACGTCAAATATAAACAAGCTCCCTACAAATCACATAAATACACAAACAAGTCTTACCAATGGCACTCAAAAGCAGCCGCGGAAGAAACATCACACCCGCGTGCTTTTAAGCGGAGCAATGTCTCCACCCACCACAACCACACACCGCTACCAACCACCATCTCAAACTCAACCCTTGAACAACACAACATCAATCGAACCTATTTCACCAACATTTATTTCAACCAATTTAATTACACCAGGAAAAACCAAACGAGAAACGTTGCCGACCATTGGGTAACATATGCAAATATAATTATTTCCTTTCCAAAACCACTCTTAAAGTCTCCATAGCTTTTACAGTTCTTTGAATATACCTTATCGGACAAAGCTTAGACGGGAAAAGTTTTAGTCTCCTTCAAATTTTTAGTCACTTTTGTCTCACTATACAGTTTAAAAAGTCGGACAAAATTTCAGTCATTTAAAAAAGAATTGCAACTTTGGTCCGAAAAGGTACCCTATTATCCCCTTTTTTACGGTCTAACAGCACTTAATGCCACAAAGAACAAACAACACTGCTAGCAACTTCATAATGTGCTTTACATGTCTTAAAATCCTGTAGATATCGGGGCAACCAATACATGTTCTTTTCGTCTCATAGCTACCATGTTAAAGGTGATAGAGGACAAAAGCAATGGGGACAAGACACCAAACAGACGACCAATGGTAAAGAATTGGCGTACAGTAATTTCAAAGGGTCGCATCTAGTAAATGGACCTGACAACTGTCAAGTGGTTGTTACGCACAGACATCTTGGAAGTAGAATCTTCAACACGTAAAGATTTTATTTTATTACGTTAGAACTCCACTTTTTAATATAATTTGATTTATGATTGGAAGAATAAAAAGGTTAATAGACAAGAATAACGCAAGCAGTTTTAAACTGGTCCGGCGAGAGAGACCTTTTTTCCATAGTTTCGACATCTGATACAATAGCCGCCGCACCTGCTGTGTACCCGATGCGTCGTGCCCAATATAAGAATTAAAATGATTTGGTATTTGCAGTTGAACATTGATTACAAAGTTTAGAAAGTTGCCAATCCCTGTTTTGAAAATTTCTCGGAGAAACGACACATATGATCATTCAACAGCAAAAATAAACTATTTTTTTTGTTCAATTTCATTTCTAGTGACACAAGTTATCAACCATACGGAGTAACTGATTTACTACTCAGCAAATGTCGCTTCAACGACCAGAGAGTGCCAAAGCCTTTTCAATCCGCCGAGGTCCAGTAAGTCAATTCAAAAGATTTGTATCTTCTAAATTCTGTCAACTGAGGATGAGAGGACTATAGATTCCCATCTTGACTGACAGAAAACTACAATAATATTCCCGATCAAAGTGATTCGCTTTGAACACGACCCCAGATAGCCTGATCCCCTCATATTTCAAAGTCTAACTTAATAGTTAATGAATGCCCAAGTTAAGGAAGGAGATTTACCGGTTTACCATTTATAGCATATTTTTGGAGAAATCCCAACAAAATTCAACTCAAATATTGCATATTTTTGCTTATGGGTAGCAGACACGTGCGCTATCCCAACATTGTTCCAACGTCTAAATAGCGTTCTGACGTTGAAACAACGTTGTTTAGACGTTAAAAACAACGTTCCGTGTTCCGTGTCTCTCTACAAAATAACAAAAATCATTTTCCTGACTGACTTTCTATTTAGTGAGAAATACATACGAGAACCATATTCCAAAGAATTCTGCAACAGTTATTTATCTCATCGATGCAAATTTCAATTATTCCCAACAAATGGAGTTGATCTCATTGATGCTGGTAAATAATAATATTGAAATTAATCGAATGCCAATCGAATTTGTAAATGAACAATTTAAACGTACTCTGCCAAAAAACCTCAGTTAAATCGGACCATATAATATACTTCAATCAATTTTAGTCTAATCAAATACTTTTATGATTAAACATTAAGAGGAAATGACTGACAACATTTAACAATATAAGGAATAAGGCAACCAAAGGCATCGAAGTACTTTCTTTTAACTTTTTAATCTATGTACCCCTTTTTCTTTACAGAAACAACATCAATAAAGTATCCAACACAATTTGTAAGTAATATCGTGTTTTTATCTAATTATTATATCATATCACAATTATTCAATATTACTGTCTCTGAAAATGACTGAATTCAAAAAGCTTTTTCAAACAGCGCAAACAGTGTAAAGCAATTCAAATGTTTTATACATACGAAGGCAAATTAAGGGTTTTTTATTAGAACACCGTGAGTCAAGGAACTAAAGCCGAATGTTCTTAACTTTTCCGAAATCAAGGCAAAAAGAATCAGGACTGTTTTCAAGCTTTTTCCTTGAAACATTTTCCACTTAAATGGCTTAAAAGGCTTAAAAGGCTTAAAATTCAACTTCAATCCAACTTTCTTTTTGTACTTATAGTAAAGAACATGAATGTTAAATTTGAAAAAAATGAACAGTGCCCTGCCCTTTGACAGTTTGTTCAGTGCTGTTACAGAAGCGAGTCAAACATATTACTTGAAATCAAGGAATACAATCAATACGATTTACAAACATATAAACTTTCATGAAAATTAATTAGATTAAATTCAATATACTTACATAACAAGAGTTTCTTAATACCAAATATTTGATGTACCTTTAGGATAACTAATTTTGGCATTTAAATCCTCAAGTTTTTCGTCTCTAGCTATCATGTTAAAGGTGACGAGGACAGGTTTACAGGTCTTAAAATCTTGTAGATGCGGGACAACCAATACCAAATTTTTTTCTTCTATATTATTATAGAAATTGCAAGAAAAGACACAGCAAGCCCTAGTCGACTCACATGACCGTCACCACCGAACAACCACATACAGTCAAGCTCATGAACACGAACAAATCAAATTAAAACCAAACAAACATAAACATAAATCAACCCGATTAATGATCAGCGTCCGGACGTGTAAACTATGTGGATTGAAAATTAACGACTCACAAACAAAAAATGACATCATTAAGGAAAAGAGGGAATTTAATAAGAAAGCCATCAAGAAAATTGGCACTGTCCAGAAAGTGTACTGGCCACCTGGAGAACTAAACATCACAAATAATCAATTGAACTATCCAAAACTGAAGTTACCAAAATACTGTCCTCGACCCCGAATCGTTGATTATAAGGAATTCGTAGAAAGTGAGGACAAGGATGAAAGATTTTGCCAATGTAAAGGTAAGGTACCAATCATGGTTGGTACGATCATGGTCAAACCATCGAACGAAAATTTCTTGAAAAGTGAACGAATAGTGAAAAGAAGAAAAACACCTCATCCAAAGGCATTGGCCGATGACGTATCGTGTCCAGCAGTTGGAAAGATATTTGAGAGTCGATACGAACGTGGATTCAAAACAGACGCACATCATCGATTCTTGAAAGAGTATAATGAGACTATACCCAACTTGAGTGATGCAGTACAGACAGGACGAAGACATGACTTCTTCGGATGGAACGTGCATTTTTTCCGTGGTTAAAAAGAAAGAAATTCCCTTATGATGCCAGATTCGTTGTCATTCATACTAATATTTCTAGAAGGTTTTAAAAAACAGAAGAAGTATAGTGCAAATGTTCTTTGTCCGATCTAAAAGAAAATTAACAATATGAAATATATTATATCTTTACGATAATTAATGGGATAAACTAAAAAGTGATTGAAGAAACTACATTTAAAATTGAAAAAAAATCATTTAACTCTTTTTATCACTACAAGCTTACCTTCATGCATGAAGAAGAACAAAAAACTAATTATAAGAACTAAAGTGTGAGATGCTTCGTGGATTGAAACCTACATAATTTTAAGAAAAATGCTCGTTTGAATGTCATTAAAATATATCAAAGGTCAGAATTTTGTATACTTCAAACTTTTCCATCCAAGCAAAACTTTTGCGAATTTTACGAATTTAGGGCCGTTTGAAGCCAAAATCTCTCTCTCAAATATCTTTATGTCTAAAGGCTGTTTTCAATTTTTGATATATGATAGGTAAAAGGCTATCATTCATCTATATCTTAAAATATTCAATAATTTATGGGTGATTCCACGAGCGGCGACGCTTAGAAATAAGGAATTTTGTGCTTAATTTTTCGTCTCATTTTTTATTATAGTAACGGTGTTATCTTTCAATGCAGCAATTAAAAGTGTATAGAATTTTCTTATTCAAGGAGTTGAAATTTAATATTCCGATGAGGGCATGCATGAGTATTTGATTTTTCCCAAAGCAACCAAGCAACAATTTGCTACCAATGATTAGGTACAATGGAATAAACGTATAGGCGGGGGAAACTGAACTGAAAAAATAAACGCACAGGACATGGCAAATATAGGGAGAATTTTAACAAGAAAAAAATAAACGTACATGTACTGTACGTTTATTAGGGACTCGAGAGTACTAACTTATCTCCAAAAGAGGGCTTTCAGTCAAATTCAAGTTATTTGGTCATTCAAGCTATTTCTTTACTCAAACTTATACTATATATATACAAACTTCTAAAAAAGGAGAGAAAAAACGATACCTAACAATAATTTTTTAAATTTTATGATATAGTCAAAAACAAAATAATAATTCAATCCTATACACACACTTTTATATTAATTCATTTCTATATATCTAAAAATAATGTTTAGCAAAGTGAATTGCAGTTTTTTGTCTGTCGATCATTGAGGTCGTAGTAAATATTTTCACGACTGCATGATATAAAATGACTAACAAGACCTCGGAGTCTCAAAAAGCTCAATTAGTAATCACTAATTAGCAAAAAAGATTGAACTCTTTAATATTTCTTTACCGAAGAAGATTTTATCTAACCCGTCCAATACCCCGAATTCAATGTGAGGTCAACCATTAAAAATTCTAAAGCTTTTTTAATTGCACGCAGTACGAATTGACAGGAGTTACAAAGTAATTCGAAATCTACCCTACCATTACTGAAAATTTTCATGAGTTGATTTTTCTAATGAGTTAAACGCCCTTTCCCGCCCTATAGAGACGCAGTGCATGTACTGGCGTATTCCTTCGAAAAAACGCCCTGGGCGTTAATTAATTTTTTTTCTCGAAGTAATACCGTACTTTTTTCTCTTCGGCTTCAACCTACTTTATTACCTCTTATCCATAAAAAATCTACAGAGGCGGGCAAAAGATTCTATAATTTTACCTATAATTATCTGATCACGTCCTCACTAAAAAAGTAATTTGAATACCTCACTCCAACACTGCTATTTCTTCTTACCCCTAACGTTAGGGTTCTTGGGAGCTCTTGAACTCTTTGTAGGCTGCATATAGCTTGGTACCGATCTCGCTTTCTTCTCTCCATTCACCTTGGAAGGGCCAGGAGAAGAGATATTACCCTTTTTACTGGATCCTGATCCTGATGTTCCTAGACTGGAAGTTGAAGCACTCTTCTTAATTTCCTATCAAAAGGAAGAGTTTTATTTTAAAAGTAAAAAAAATGCTCCTACAGAGTTTCAATTTTGGTAGATGGAAGAAAGCCTTTCTCTAACTAACCATGAGTCGGAGAATTGAAAAGAAAGAGGATAAAAGGGCTTTCAGTTTCATAATTAATTCCCTCGTGTGACCGGGACAAAATTTAATCAGCGCAAAAAGAAGAAAAAATTTTTACTTTTGATTTTTTTCTTTGAATTTCTTGCGAATTTTCCTATTGAAATAATCGATATATCATTTTTAGATCAAGTTTAGTAAGCTGTGTTTGTTGGGGAAACATACGTTGTTTTTTTTAAATCCATTATCCTTGGTGCGAAAATTTATTAAAAGAAAATAGACTTCCCGCCATTAGGCATGGAACGTTGTTTTAACGTCAAAACAATGTTGTTCTAGCCTCAGAACATTATTTGATGTCGAAAGAACGTTGAAAAACGTCATGTGTAATAATAATTTTGATGCGTTTTACCAACCAATTCTGAGTTTGTGCTTTCTGGTTCATCTTGCTGGTCTGTACTTTGTGGATCTTGTTCGCTTGCTTGTTGTTGCAGTTCCTGCTGTTGCTGTAATTGTTGTTCTTCTGCTAACTGAGAAAAAAATATGTTTTAATAATAACTAGTCTAGTGGTTGGTTATGCGATCGAGCTCTTCCTGTAGTCAGAACAGCAATATTTCGTATGAATCATGTATGATTTCCCTTAAAAGCATTTTGAATTACACGGGCCCAACTATTATATTGTAAATCAATAATAACAACAGTGGTGTTAACAAACTAAACGTGTAAGGAATGACATATATTTCTCACCCACTTCTGGGTTAGGGGGTACGTTCCTAAAATCATTAAAAGATAGGGTATCTTTTAGTAAAATAATCGACTTGCGAAAAAAGGATATTGGACGAGTCATCTGACGCACCTTTTTTTGTTCAATGTTGTACTCTTTCATCATCTCCAGAACATTAATTGTTTTTGTTCCATTCATCTCTTGCTCACCCTTCAAAACAAAATGAAGAAATGAAAATTATTGATAGATACAAATCGACTCTCTCAAGCGGCTTGAAATGTGTATCAAATTGGGGGTTGTTCATATAATTGAGATGGACGGTTAATGTATGAATGTTTCCATTCATCTCAACCACGCTGAATCTTCTTTTTTTAATAGTTTTCAGAATCGTCCAAACAATAGCAATGAAAGGTTTTTAAAAGCTGTTTCTATTCCACTTTATTCCACTAGAATTTTTTGAGGTATGTCTTAATGTGTTTGATTGACTTGTTGTAATATATCTTTTGCTCAGAATCTATATTTCTATCAATCAGATTGTATAGTATTACTTGTTTTTATTGGTTATGGTTGTACAAAATTGCTTTAGCTAGCCCTTCTAAGTCTTCAAATACACGCCAGTGACAGGTTTTCTGCCAGATCTAATTCACGTACCCCAATTTCAAAACTTTTGAACAACATGAAAGCAAATACTCCAGAATTTGTTGTCACGGTAAATAAATGGCCTTCTACTACGACGGACCGGGCTTAACAAAAATAATGTACCTTGATCCAAGGGTGTGAAAGAATTTCTTTGGAAGTCAAACGATGAGCAGGGTCAACTTTCATCAACCCCTCCACAATTTCTTTAGCTATAGAACAAAATTAACTTAAACAAGCAACATGCTGAATGGACCTACCTGACAGTGAAGGTCAGATGATCAGACAGAAAAAAAACATAAAAATAAAGTAACCAAAATAATTAATAATAAATAAAAAAATCGGTAAACCTGATGTTAACACGGGTTAACAATTTTTATCTTCTATCAAAACAAAAAAAAATTAATTAATGTCAAAAAGTGCCACGTTTAGGATGCGTTTTAGATGCCCACCTCTTTTTGAGGCCGTTTTTGGCCAAAATCGGCTGCGAAAGATTTTTTTTGAAAATCAGGCTCCGTCACATTTTGGGCATTACTATTTTGCGTCTTTGTGCCAAAAATCAGAAAAAACTAATGAGCCAAT
>JAUJPO010079896.1:0-10767 GCA_032270745.1 Tiaropsis multicirrata
ATTGCCAGTGCATTTCTTCTTTTCATAATATTGAATAATAAATCAGTTCGTGTATCGGTTTTCAATCCTCTTACATTCTGTGATAGGATTTGAATTGTCCTGATCTTTTTCCGTTTACATTTCATCATCCTGTTCCCTTGGTTGCGAGCCATAGAAGAACAGTGGAGGTGTATGACCCAAATCCTACAATGAGGGGAAACCTGTCAGGTTTGCAGAACTCAGCGTCTCTTGGATAGGGTCCCTCATCTACTTCATGTCCAGATGATCATCTTGCTCCGTGTCTTTGTTGTTTCGTTTAGGTGTGGTGGCTAACCTACAGCAGCGAGGTAGGATTTTGACCACCACACCTTTTCTTTTTAGTGTTTTTCTTTTTTGGTCTTATTCACTTATTCACTAAATAATCTTAGGAGTGAATTTTTTTTCTGTAATATATTAAATTTAACTTTAGGTAAACATGGTAGGAATCAACTTTTTTCCACGCATCAGGTTTTGAGAAACTGTTTTTACGACCATTAATCACTTAAAATAATAGGGATTTGAATAGCGGCTGACATGTCTGAGGAAAGATGTAATTCTTGGTTTGGGTTCCAGAAGCGTTGAGAATTCGCCAGGTCTCCTAACTCTACTGTACTTACCCGAAAGCAACATATTGGCAGTCCATCCATGGAGCAGGTTGAAAGGTTATATAAAATTGTGAAGAGTTGCTATGTCTCCCTTTGTTTGCCATGCCAACTATGCCGCGTTTCGAGTGCAATACTGAGTAGTTCTCGTCTGAAAGAGTGAACGACTAATTATAGTAAAATGTTAGATATATCAGCCAAAATGAATTGTCTGTAAAAGGTCTGTTCTAGTTTGCAATGTTTTGTTTGAGATTTATCGAGCAGGCGAAAATAGCGCTTCTCTGTAGATACTTCTTACGATAAATCGTAAACAAAACAGAGAATAAAACCGTTTCACTAACGAACAGTAAACGTGAGGTATATTCGACAAGAAAAATCGAATATCCAAAATTATTCCCTTTAAGGGAAACAGCCTTCAATAATACACTCAAGAAAAGAATTTACCTTCAAAAGTTTCACCGTAAATTGACCAACCATTATTTCCACTTCCATGAATGATGTCTGAGAAATAAAAATAAATAGAAAATCAATAGAAATGCAATGAGTATAGTATATAGGACCCTGGCTTGTTATTCCAAGAAACGGGGTCGAAATTTTGGAATTAGAAACGATACGCCATTCATCGAATAGATTCAGCAAAAAAAGTTGATCTACAATGGACTAGGCAAAGTGGAAAATATTCTAAAGGTAAATGGTAAACAACTATCCGAAAGCCCAAATGACGAAAAATGTTTAAAAAAACAACAGCTAGACTAGATTAACGACTTCAAAATATACCTAAAAAACGAAAAAATGGCATCATCAAATTCAGTTTCGTTGAGACGTTGCTAGTGGTTTTCTTGGATTCATAGATGACGTTGAAATTACACCTATCATAATGACACTTTTATTAGCAATGGCTCTACAACGATTTCAGTGAATTCTCAATGGCAAGCTGTGTGTAATTTACCTCCTCCTTGGATCCAGCCATTTTTAACAATCCTATGGAAAACCGTGTCTTGATATTTCAGATGCCATGGAGTAGGATCATTCTTGATGGTGTCCTTTCTATCTCCGATACACAGTTGTTTAAAATTGTCACATGTTTTGGGCGACATGTCATCGAAAAGCTGTAAAAATATATTAATGATAGACATTTGAAAAGATTGAAAATACCAGGCTCTTCCAAATAAAATTGGATATCGACTTCCTGTCTGATGGGTTGAGTAGTGGATTTCTGAAGGGCTTACACTAAAACCAGTAGAAAATGAGTTGTAATCTAAGGAGTTACTGATGCAAGAATATTCAATAAATGCAGGGTCGAGGGGAAATTAGTATGGAAGTCCGAGAGGTAGGGACAGAAAAAACAGTATGTACTCAAAACTTTTAACGGAGAGTGTTGATTTAGTAAGGAATATGAACAAAAGTAACACTATCCGTTAAAACTTTGAGAACCTGCTGTATCAGCCATTTGGAAGCACTCAAAAATGTTGATATACTAAACAGGGGGGTGCACGATTTTTTAATGGGACAGCCCAATGACTAGAGAATTTATTTGTTTGGGTGAAGATACTCAACTCCTCATCATCAGTGACAACCCTGAAAAATTGGCATTATAAAAGTTTTCCTGCGAGCAATTATAATATCACAATAATCGTGTAATGATTGGAAGAATGATTAGGCCAACAAGGATTATTTTTCAATTTTAATTATTTAAGAAAAAATATATGTCTATTATTTCAGTTTCTTGTGTAGTGTTTCTGGCAAAAGGAGCAGCCCAGAAAAACTAATGATACTCAAAGCTCCCATTAATACGAGCACATAGTTATAATGTGTATAAATCATCTGCTGGAATAACATAGGTGAAACCACTGAGGACATCTTCCAGACAAAAGAAGCTATCCCTGTTCCGGTGCATCTGGCGTTTGTTGGCAATAATTCAGCTGAGTAAAAAAACAAAAAACAAAATGCACTCAATCCACATCCCGAACATAAAAATAGCAAAAAATACGTAATTTCGTTAGGGAGGCACATTAACTGGCTGAAATAAGTGATTGCAAAAAGTACAGCATTAAATGCCAATAATGCTTTACGTCCAATCTTTTCCGCCAAAAAATAACCAAATATTGCACCAGGAAGCACACCAAGATTAACCAACAATGAAATCAAAATCTCACTATCAATTAACGGGTTACACGAGGTCAATACCGAATCACTTGGCAGTATTCTACAGGAATTTTTATGTTGAAGCTTGAAGTTGATCAGGAATGGTAGTCCGTAAAAGCTAATACTTATTTGAGCGCCAACTAAAGATAAACCTAGCAGTATTTTCCAATGAGCTGAAATCACTTGAAGAGATCCTTGGTCTTTGAGCGTCGTCGAGCTGGTTCTTAATTGGGCGTTTTTGGGCCATGCGTTTTTATTCGTTCTCGCTATTCCATCCAAAACGTTTAGAATTGCCTTTGTTTTTCCATGAACTTGTAAAAAGCGGATCGATTCTGGAATAAGAAACATGGGTGGAATCAAAAGGATACATGGTAACATGACAATAACGATGTAAATCCTCCAGCCATATGCACCTAAATTGTTATAAGATAGGGCTATTCCACATAAAGTTCCAAGCAGAAAGCTCATATTATACCATAATATAGCTAAACCATGATCCGAACGCGTAGTATATTCAGTGTTATACACACTGCATACTACCATTACAACACTATACATGGTACCAAGCAAGAAGCGAAAAATGATGTAAAACAAGTAGGAGCTGCTAGCTGCAGAAAGCAACGCGAAATAAATGCTAAACACAGTAGCTAAAATCAGGACTCCTTTTCGTCCGTAAATATCAGCCATTCGACCCCAATACCAACCGCCAACTGCTTCGCCAACAAGAAAAGCTACAGTCATGAAAGCCAATTCAAACGGTGTTAGATTCCACTGGCATTGCAGTGCTGATGCGACTTGAGAATTGATGGCAATCGTAACTGCCGCTGGAAACATACTAAAAGATGCTAGAAACACAACTTTTATTGAAAATCGATTTCTGGGTTGTAAAGACTCAATAAAGTCACCCGTAGTCCACGTTTCTTTCATCTTTAATTTGTTTGTATTCAGTTGATCTAAAAAAAGCATCAAAATAGCTAACCATTCAGTACAATTATTATTTCAACAAGCTGCAAAACTTTAACGACCACCGTATGCAATTAAAACTTTGAGCAGTTTTCTTAACTGACGTTTGTAATTACACCCAGATGTAAATGCGATTGGAAACACTGTAAAATATATAGAAATTAATTGTGCTGAACTGTGTTGTAAAAACACAGATCAATCTTTTTATCAGATACAGGCAACATCGTTTTAATGAAGTTTTCGTAAAACATCTAAACAAATTTTACTAGATATTCAGTTAGATGCCTTGTAGGTTAAAAACACAACAGAATTAATAGCTTGAAATGGAAGTTAAAAGTTGAAATTCATATCTCTTAATTTTTATTGTGTTCAAAAGTTACCTCGATTAACAATTTGCCAATATCATCTTCACCAACTCGTATATCAAAATATACGAGGTCGTGCTAAAATAAAAGAAGCAAATTCTGATAAAATATATTACCTAGGTAGCACCACGTGTGTTTTACTTCAACACTCAACAAAAACTAAATATTAAAGTTCACTTTTTTTATTAGAACACTCGTGTGACGTTTAAATGTTCTCAAATATAGCCGTAAAATGTTTTTTAAAGGTGTTGCCAGTTCCTCGAAAAAGAAGCTATTCGAAGGCTCTTTGAATTTTTTCAAAATACATACATTTCTTGCAGTTAAGGATTCTTCATAAGCCATGCGTGCCATTGCTTCAAACAACGGTTCCGGCCTATAAAAAGAAAGAGAAGAAAGAAAAATTTAAATCATAAGATTCGGACAAAGCAGGCAGTGGTTTGAGTTTCCTCCTAGGTGCTCCACTTTGAGGTTCAACTCTTTGGGATAAATTTCTTTGTGACAAGTGTGAAATATTTACATGGTTTCATCCCCCGTCAGCCATGGGGGCACCTGAACTTAATGCAATATTATGATGGGAGGAATTTTTCGAATTTTTCAAATAATGTGGGATGTAAAGCTTAAGAAGGGAGCAAACTTTATGATGAGGTTTTCTGAATTTCCCCTCGATGTTATTTCCGCTCAAAATTTCTTTGAACAGACTTAACTGGGGGGATTCAAAAAGCTGGATAAAACCATGGTCCAGATCAACTCTATATAACTCAGTGATATTCACCTGTGATCTTTGAATTCGTAGTGTTGAGAACAAAAAGTGATGAAGTCATCTGCTTTACCAACAAATCCTTCTCCATCGACTGTCACAAGGGTTGTTTCAGTGTATGACATCAAAGATCCTCCAGAAATCTAAAAAGTGACAGTATTTATGCCTATTTATTAAAAAATCGTTTAAAGTTAAAAAAATTTAATAGAATAATCAGATAAAAAAAGAAATGAAATTTACCATTTACGGTCCTTTATATTCACAAAAGAGAAATAGCGTTTGTGAAAAGTCCCTGGAATTCCCATTTTCACTATATTAAGACCAAAATTTGAAGGGAAATCGACAAAGCTACTAGAAAATTTCAAAAGATATAAAAATTTATCCGCCATCCTCATCTAACGCTTTTTCACAGCCTTTGTACATTTTATGCGTATCACATTCTTATAGGATTATTATATAACCTTTTTAAAGTCATCAATAAATTCCAGCCATTCGTGTTCAAGCATAGATTTAATAACAGGTGGGTCAACTTCATCCGGCTTCTTTTGGTGCGATCCCTGTGGTAAAAGTAAATGTAAAAGTAAATGAGATTTTCAGTTTGGAAAATAAACATTGTGTGAAAGAAAAAACAAAATTCATACATTATTTGGACGTTTCCAAAGATAATTGATTTGAAGAACAGAATAGCAAAGAGATCGATTTAGCTTGAGAAACTTAATATAAGGGATTTAACTTAGAAATTAACAGTAGGAAAACATTTAGACTTAAACTTACCGACATCTTTATAGACATCCTTTACAGATGGCTCATATCCAGAAACATAACCCGAAAGAGAGCACATTTTCTTAGTTTTCAAATAAAAAGACAGCAATAAAATGTTAATAAAAACAAATATTTAGATGATTTTCTCGTGATTGTTTCACATCGTCAACATATGTTCGAGCCCATCATTTTTTCAACATATTACTGTTGCGATGGAGACGCGTAAAAAATGTTACCTTAACACCTTAGTACTTGCGTATGTATCAAACAAATAAAAAACGAAAACAAATGGCTTCTTACCTCAGATGTTACTTTGGCCTTATGAAACTTCAAGTCAGTTACCAATCCATACACTGTAATTCTATGCTTCTCGTTAGCACCCATTTTTTGTCTGATTTTTTAAATTTTCTTTTGGCTGAAATATATTGAAAGCAAAAGATATTTAACCTTTAGAAATTGACAAATATTTATTATTTAATTTCATGTCATCAGAAATTAGACTTTGGAAAAAAAAGGAGCCGTGGTTTAAGGTGAAACAAATTCGGTTTGTTGTAATAATGCTTACAAAAATGAACCCAAAAAATAAAGGAATGAAAATGACAATAAGATTAAGCCAGTTAAAAAAAAGGAGACATCTGCAATAAATTCATTTTTACCGACTGTTGTTGAAGTTGCAACAAAAATACAATTGAAAGATTCTAAACAAAATCATGCTTTCATAGAAATGTCAATCGTCTATATAAAAAAAACATAACAATACCGTGTTTAACTGCTTTCCAGTAAATAAAATAAAACTATTAAAAAAAAGCTATCAGAGAGTAAAAACAACAAAATTGTGAACGGAAGGTCAAAGAGATCACGGAGCAAACTCTATCTAGAGAAAATTGTAAAAAATCTAGAATTATAAAGTATAAGAGAGGAGTTGTCACGTTCCACGGTGGCCTGGAAACCTTTTAAGCTTCTCCTGATCGAAAGGTAACGTACCCTTTTGTACCTGATTGTAAGTGAGTGACATGTCGAGTTCGATCGATCCGGTAAGGTAAGGTAATTAAGGGACATGCAAAAATTGTATTTGTTTACAATTTTTACCTCTTATACCTTATGACTTTTATCTCCAAAATGCTAGAAACCTTCATTTTCCTGATAGGGAAACACAAAAATCACAAAATCTTCAAGAGTATTATTAGATCCCCTATAATCTGACAAAAAATAGTACTTACACTTTTAAATTCGGTTTTAAGCTCAAGACATCTTCATTTAAAAACAAAAATGGAAGATTAAAAAGTGTTGTAAGTACTCCTTGAATAGCAAATGCCATTAAAAATTATTATATACTAATATATATGATATAAAAATACTTAAAAGGTTAATATAAAAAACAAAAATTGGATAAAAATTATCGACACACACCATATTAGTAGATGACAATTAACTCCTCCTTATCATTTCTTGTAAATCTGTAGGTAACGCTGCAAGAATCTTCTGAGTTTGCAGAAATATATCATGTTGAACTTTACCAGAGATACGCAAACTTCTGCACTTTTGTATTTTTAATTTCATCTGAGTGTACAGATCAACCAACTCTACTTCATCCTTTCCCTTTAGAAATTGATCAAGGTTTGCAGTCGATAAAGCCTCCAAGTGAAGAATTTCTAGCTTTTGATTCACTTCTTTTTTCTTTCCTTCAAACCAAGATTCGAAATTGGGAGAGGAGAAAAACTTCCTGTACAAAGCTTGCCAGTTTCCTTTCATTTTAGACGTTAACTGAGGTCCATATTGGGGTAATGTTTGTATAAATTCTTCAATGTTAAACCTACGAAGTTTCGGTGGACTTCTCCAAGGTGATATACTACGTTGCAAGGGCATCAAACTTCCAATATATCTCTCAAGAGGAATCATAAAACTTTGTGTCAATTCAGTCATATAGTTTCGTATGATAGCATTTTGAACTTCAATTGGTCTTGAACCATTGGGGTTTGTTTTTTGTAGTTGCTTCAACAGGGTTTTATCACGATCAAGACAAGGTTTGTACTTAGTATAAACTCCTGGTTTTGATTCTTGTGACTTTTTATTTTTCTTGTTCATACTCAATGAGGGCATTTCACCAATCCTCAAAATATGTGGCCACATTTGTAAGGTTTTGGCAAAAAAAGGGTTGGTAACACCCAATATAACATTTGGCGGTGTATGAGTACGGCTTGTGTATTCCTTGAGTTCACTATCATGGATGGTGAAGTATGGACGATAATCACAAACATATGGTAGTGGGTTTATTAAGCTCACTAGTGATTGTACGCTTTCAGAACAGATTCCTGGAGATGGAGCCATTACAACCAAGGGTTCAGATAATAATACTAACTCCCAGAGCAAATGTAAATGAGCCAATACTTTCTCAAAACAATGATATAAACCAGCTTTGTAGCCACAATGAAAATATGAGGATGGTTGAATTTCTTTTGGTAGGGACTTCCTGACAGGTTTGGGTTTTATCTTTGAAACATTTGCAGGAACTTTAACTTCTATTACTTCCCCCATGACCGGCAGGTGAAGAGATTGCCCAGGGTAAGGGCATGGCCACCGATCAATTTGATAACAAACAGTTTCAAGGGCTACTTCACCATTCTCAAAATATTCTGGAGCAATAACTTTTGCAAGATACAAATACAAATCAATAAAGGGAAGGTGGGATAAAATAACAAGAGACTTTTGAAAATAGCCACGCTTAATGGTTGAATCTTTGACTTGTCTAAATGAGACACATCCATAGTAATGTTGCGGGTCTTTCTTCAAGGCAGCATCAAGGTTTCTTGAAATACTTCTTGGAAATGTTTCTGAACGTATTCGAAAATGAAATTGAGTATCTCCCATGCATCCTGTATTGGAATCAGGAAATGAAAGATAACAAACATTTGATTTTTCAGTTTCTGTAAGTGTATAATGTTCTGGATAAATCTTTTCTATGACTTGTCCCAACTCAAGGTCAAAGGTAACAACACAAATACATGAAATCCAAGATGAGAAATTATCCCACGGGATGGATTGACTTCTTTCTAGTGCAGAATGTGAGCTATAATCAAAACTCTGTGATGAGTTCTCGGATAATGCAGATGCCATTCCTAAAAGAAAAACAATATATTTACAAACATGCTGATTATCTCATTGTCAATTGTTTATTAATTCAAATTAATCTTCTTGTCCAAGAAAAAAATAAGAAAACTTTATCAAAGTTTGGTGCATTTCTCAATAAGTATTTCTTTGAAATTAAATTTCCAATTTACAACCCAAATTTATTGCTTATATACATTGAAAGTAAAACTATTGTTAGGCCCTAGAATTTGGTAAAAGTAATATTAGGCGAGACCAAATTAATTAGTTGTTTTACGGGCCCGACCAACCCATATTTTTGGAAAAGTGAAATAAAAATAAAATGGAAAGTGAAAGTCACTAAAATTTTGATTTCATGGTTTTCTTTATTTTTTGAAAAGAAATTAGAAAGTATCATTTAAAATTTTTTGACACGTTTTCATGACAAATTTTCATTCGATTCTAGTTTTATTTAAACAAATTTGCCTCAAAGAACAAATTTAGTGTAAAACCATTGTAAAACAAATTCTTAAAAAAATTATCTTAAATTTGTATTTTCTTGCCGACCGACCGACCGACCGACCGACCGACCGACCGACCGACCGACCGGCCGACCGGCTGACCGACCGACCGACCGACCGACCGACCGACCGACCCACATTTTGAAACTGCTTCACCCGTAAAACAACAAATCAACTTGGATTTTTTATATTAGTGATTTTTTTATGATCATCACTCATCAGTTTCATTTCAGAACGTTTCTCAAAAAGAGTGGAACATGAATTAAAAATGGATTTGGGTCACAATTTTCTTCTTCTTGTATAAGGCCACCCTAAAAACACGTTTGTTTCCGGTCCGCCGCCGGGTGAAATTTTATTTGCGAGTCATCCGGCTGGCTTTTTATTTATTTTTATTATGATGATTTTACGTATCATTTGATTTTCGCTATTCCTGAATAATTTATTGTTCGAAAAAAAGCTTAAAAAACTTTATAACCAATTCTGTTGGGATTTGAGGCTTCAACATTGTTGAAAGAAAAACTTACATGACTCGAATTTTGCAACAAAAAAAATCCAGCCTGCCCAGGCGAGGAAAATTTTGCCCACCCGCGGACCGAAAACTATAATGTTCTAAAAATTGTTTCAGATGTGCAAAATCTGAAAGCATGAATTTAGAAATATGCATTGTATGTCTTGTACTAACTGCGTAACCCCTGTATCAAGTAAAATACTGGACTTGTTTGCAAAATACAAACCATGCAGGTCAGCCTGTAAATTGAGGTATTGAGGTATAACTTTCATTTAAAAGCGCCACAGGGGTGCATTATGAAGCCTTACGGTAAACATAAGATTCAATTCCATCCGCCTAACGCCAAAGATCTTTGGCATGAAGATCTTTGGTGAACAGAGGCTGAAAATTCCACTAAAATGACCTTTAAATTCTTGCTCCAGAGTTCTTCCGTCTTCCTTCTTCTTAAGCAATTCCATCCTTGCTTTGCTCTACTTTTTAGCCACAGAGCTCAGGCTAAGAATTCCATAACAGTACCTGTATTATAAATTTCAACAAATCAAACAAAATTTGTTTTCAATTGCGTTCAATTAACTTCGATTGACATCGTCTGGGTGTATTGTTCTCTCAACTTAACTTTTTTCCAAAAAGAGCTCTCCTCTAATATATAAAAAAACCTGGCATTTTTACCACTCGCACACTCACCCCTTTGCATGTATTTTTTGCACTCTCTGTGACAAGAACAAAAGAATTTTTTGATGTCCGCCAAGTTACATCAAATCCATACTGGATCTGGATCCTTAAACTACAGTACGACCCTGCCAAATCCTTTATTATTAATTTCTTACACTAACGAGCTAACTTATTCGGCCATATTGTTTCGCATCATGCCTGGACGTCTGAAAACGCCTCGAAGAAAATGTCTGGGTAATTTTTTCTTGCGTGTAATTGTACCCCAGGCAGTTGATAAAAGTACATAGATTTTTGCATCAAAAAAAATTCTGCTCATCAGATACGGAACAAAAGAAAGTCATAAAAAAAACAAAAGAAAAACCGAAAAACC
>JAUJPO010079907.1:0-10767 GCA_032270745.1 Tiaropsis multicirrata
TTCTGTTTCTGTTTTCTCTTCTGAAGGTTTAAGGCTGTTGTCTTCATGGACCAACTTCGCACGACAAGGATGGACACATTATAGTAGCTTCCATGTTTGATGAGAATTTGTTGTCCGTCCTGGCCAAGAACAGTGCCTGGGCCTTTCCATTCATTGCTATCTTTTCTCTTGTAATATACACTATCGCCTGTAAGGTACTTTATTTCTCCTGAAGTCCTGACGTTGTGGGCTAAGGCGCGACATATTCTGTCTGAGTGCTCACTTGCAATGAAGGCCTCTCTTGCCTTATGAAGAGCTTCAAGATTTTTTTTCCATCATTTGTTTAGCTGGTTTTCCTGACAATGCTGGTGGTTTGTCATCCATTAGTGAAGGTAGTCGTGGATTCGTTCCAATTGACAATTGATATGGAGTAAATCCATGTGCGTTATGGAGCGAATTCTTTGCATTGACACACCAATAAAGGGCAGTGTTAAAGCTGCAATTTGTATCATTTAGTACTTTGTCAAGCATATTGGATAGCGTTTAGTTGTGTCTCTCAACGATACCATTTGACCATGGAGATTCTGCTGCTGTGGTCTTAATTTTGATGCCAAACTGTTCCGCTAGATTGATTAAATCTTCATTTGTGAACTCACCGCAACAAGGAATTTCTCACATGATCCATAAACGGATATCCATGATTTTAGTATTGCCTCAATAACTGTGGTCGGATTCTTGTCCTTTATGATCGTTGTGGCTGACAAGTGTGTACATAAATCGATAAGATGGAGGATGATTTTCTTATCGTTGAATTTCAAGTCCATGGCAACTGTTTCGAGAAATTTCGATGCCATGGGCAGTCCCACTACAGGGCGAGGTGGTGATCTTCGGTAGATTTGGCAAGTTGTACATTCTTTGTCTATTCTTTTAACTTCGGATATAAGCTCCTTGTCGTCACTCCATGGTGTTCCTGCTTTATTGATAAGGGAAAAGATTTGGTTGAGAGATGGGTGGGCGAATTGCCGGTGAAGTTTCTCAGCAATTGCAGACATGTTGTCCTCCTTGTGTCTAGTGTAGTAGCCTTAGCATTAGGGGTCAATAGTGCCGTATTAGAATACATTTTTCAAGTAATTTGAAAAGATATCCAAGAAAAATATTGTCAAAAAAATATTAAAGAATTATCTCTTTTATGTTTTTGAATTGTTTATGGTAAAATAATGCGTAATCGAACTCAAATTAGAGCTAAAAGTGAGAGATTAAGTCCGATCACCAAATTTAATTGAACTCTAATCAACAATCAAAGTTCGATTAAACAATCTGGTTATGTGGCCAGTCAGAGAATCCATCTAACACGTCCTCCTAAGTTTGCTAACACAAAAAGACATTCATTTTAAATGAAAATCGCAAAAAACTTTCCTTTTAGTCCCTTCTAAAACTTTCTGCATTAGTTCTGTAAATTTGCCAGAAATATTCTAGTCTTAAATTGTTTTAATCTTACATTATATATTTATTTATTTATTTATTTATAAAAACAATAATAATTTTAAAAACATAACTCAGAGTTTCATGTTCTATTAACAATCATCAGAGTGGAAATAACAACAAAATCGATCCTGTCAAGATTGCTACTGTAGCATATGAAGGAATTTGCACCTAGTCTCTATGATGGAGAGTAGAGAAAAAAACACCAACATTTTCAGGTGGTCCCTAGGGGTCTTTTTGAAAATGTTTGAAGTCCGAAAACCACCCAATCAGTATAACCCATTTAAGTGCAGTTCACAGCAAATTGTTGCAACTAGGAATAAATCTTTATTTACTACATATTCTGTTTCATTCTAAGATTTCTATAAGAATGGGAAGTAGCAAAAAAGAGAAAAAAGAAAAGAAAAAGAAGAAAAGGAGAAATAGCAGTGGTGAAGAAAATTCTAAAAAGGACTATGATGACTATTATAAAGACAGAAAATCCTCAAAAAGGTCAAAATATGAAAGTCCAAACAAAGATTCAATCCCTCAAACAGAAGAATATGTGTATGATTTCAGTGGTCAAGAAATGGTTCAGTCTTCTCGAAGGTCTCCAGATTATTCAGAAGATTCTCGCCCTCCAAAGTCCAAAAAAGATCGGAAAAGAAATAAATCACCAGCCCTCGCCCCACCGGGGACAGATTGGGGTACAAACGATCAAAATGATCTAGAAGACGGAGAAGTAGATTGGAAAGGTGCGGATGACGTAAAAAGAGACCGTTTATATCAGGAGGAAGTTGATCGTAAATTTCGAGAAAAACAAAAGGCAGAAAAGCGTCGAAATAGTAAGTTAATATTTTAGAACAATTTTCTCCATCTCTGTTTTTAGGTGTCTTGCATTATGTATACTTTTCCCTTCATTGGGATTTCAATCCCTTTGGGTGCTATCCATCTGACTGAAACATTATTTTCTTTTATGTTTTCTTTGTAGTACACAAATTCCATATATTCATATATTACTCTAAATTCTTATTTTTAGAATCACCTTCACCGCCACAGCCTTCATCAAAAGCAGATTCTTCACTCAGTATCGCAGAAACAAAGTAAAACCTTTATTTATGTATGTTTTAGTGTAAATATTCTCATCCAAATATTTGGAAATCCATACAGTTTGTTTACAAAGAGATTATTTGCCATTGCTGATATTATTCGATCTCCAATCTTCTCTTTTTTAGCAAACTGAGGGAAAAACTTGGTTTGAAACCACTTCAAGATGGAACATCATCAGGTAAAAGAGTAATTTATCAGAATTAGTTCACATATTTGGAAAGATGAGGAAAATACTTTTTTGGGAGTACCCCTTTTAGATAAATTGCATGTTTTCACAGGTTTACAATAGCTATATTATTCCAATAATTGTGTCCATAAGTTCTTTCTATAAGAGGCTTTGGGGTCTAATTATATAACTTGATATAAGTTGATATTATTTTCACTTAATTTTAATCAATAGGAAAAGAAGAAAAGTCCTATGCTGATCGAGAAGATGTTCACAAACCTGCTTCAAATATCTCAGAAAAAAAGCATACCGACAAGGTTTGTTACAATTGTCTCATGTAATCTGATTTGTTACAAGTCAAATCAAATGATGTTGAGTCTTTAAGATATTTTATGATGTAAACAAATCATTTGAAAATTTGAAAATATTTCAATCAGTTTTTTGTATAATAGGTTTTTTGGTATTTGTTTTAGATGCGAGATAAAATGGAAGCGATAAGGGAGAAACGGAAGATTAATCAAAAATTAAGGTTTGTGATAGCCTTGAAAATCTTTAGATGATTCTTTTATTGATATTTTGATATAACTTAACCAGTATCCAGATAGGCAAATACACATTCTATCAAAGGATGAAGCTAATTCATAGTAACACTTTAGTGTGAGAGATCAATGGCCCAGTAAGCGAGAAGTTGTGGGTTCAATTCCCACTCGATTTGTTACTTTGGTGTGAGTTAACATATTTTTTCTTATTCAGAAAGGTGAAAGGTTTGGGAGAAGAAGAAGAAGACCCTGCATTGGATAGTGCAGCAGCTTGGGTTGCCAAGTCACGAATGGCTGCAAAAGAAAAAGAAATGGCAGATAAGAGGGTTAGTATGACAAAGAAAATCTATAATGAGTAAACAATAAAAGAATTAAAGAAAGTTTATACAACTGAAACAGGTCGATTTCTTTCAACTGTACTTGAAATTACTGTACTTGAAAATCAAAGATACAAATTAGTAGAAGGTGAGGGTTGAATCGGTTTTATTGAAAAAGAAATAATAGTTTAAGCTGGTATTATTTTAATGTATTAATTTTATAATTGTCTTTTGATTGTTTTTCTAAGGCTCAAATGCTTGAAGAAATGGATGAAGAATTTGGTGTTTCTGATTTGATTGATCAATCTGTGCCACCACCAAACATAAAGCGTGAGGTAAAAGTAAAAAATATAATTAGTAGCAAACAGTCGAGTAACTTCACAGAGAAAAAAATTCTTATTTAATTTCCCAAACATGTTATGTTATTATCATCATCATCGATTTAGTTCTAAGTATTTAGTTTCATGTAATAATTTTATTTGGTATCCAATCATCATAGCTTTAACATTCGATACCACACACATCAATAGTAAGTCTTTTTGTTTGAATTGGGCATGCATTCAAAAAAACTATTTTCCTTGTTTTTATAGCCAAGGTATTCTTCAAAAGATCTGAAAGGTTTGACTGTACAACACAAAGCATCTGACATCAAGGTATGTTTGTTATAATAACTTTGAAGGATTTAGTTCCTAACAATGACAATTCAAAATGTTTCAATATAGAAGACCTGGTAGTTACTGTTTTGGGTACCATGCCCTTTTTAAAGGATGTTTTTTTTATGATTTACTTATTCAGAGCTAATATGCTGCTGCTGAAGTGCCACGCTTATCCGTTTTAAACAGTAGTTGGATAATAATAATAATTGGGTCAAACTGAACTCTTCAGAGGAGATCCCAACAACTAAGGATATTTTTATCAGATTAATAACCTTCTAATATTATGTTTTTACATTTTCTCTTTTTTATAGGATGGTGGTGATGTTGTGTTGACTTTGGAGGATAAAGATGTTTTAGCCGAAGATAATGATGATGTCTTGGTCAACGTCAACATCAAAGACAATGAAAGGGTAGATAATATTTTGTTGTGCATTGATAAATCGCCCAATATTATCCAGGGTAATAAAGGGCATGAATTTACACAAAGTTTATTCACAAAATAATTCAAAGTTACAAAGAATTCAGAGTTTTTTTAATTTAAATGGACATCTGATAGGTATTATAAAGGCATCTTGAAGATAACAATTGAGGTTTAAGTCTCATGACAATGAATGAAAAATATACTTTAATTGACTTCAAAAAACTTTGAAAGGTCAATTTGAAAGCAAATTAAATTAAGAGCTTATCAGGTCTTTCTCTTTATGTTTTCTCGCAAATTTATTTTGACGTTTTCACTTTTACTTTTTCTCTTTGTAGGCAAAACAAAATGTTAAAAATAAAAACAAAAGGCCGGGCTATCAAGCTTATGATGAGGTGGATGATGAAACTGGAATGGTAAGAAATCAAAAACCCATCTTTCGACCTGTTTTTAATGCATAAGAGCTTTTATTTTTTTATTCTAACAACGCTATAGCTATAAATTCATGATTATAACCCAAATAATCTAAATAATTTTTTTCTTTTTTTCAGTTGAAAGTGAGGAAAGTTCTTGACAAATACGATGATGAAATAGATGGTGTTAAGAAGCAGGGTTTCAGACTTGGTATGATTAATCAAACAACTCGAAAATTTCTATTTTGGTTTCACTTCGATTTTCTTACAGGAATAATCAAAGAACACAATAGTTTCTCACATTCAAACTTCTCAACGCCCCCAAACTTTTTAAAGAAGAGAGCGGTTATCTCATTATTTTCCCTAATAGTTTCGGTTTTTTTTAGAAACCTGCTTCACCATCACAAAGTTGAATCGTTTCTTGGCACTGCTTCTATCTCTAAAACTGTTTTGTCAGAGGCTCTTCAAAAAATGAACAATTCGTTTCGTGTCCTAACCATTTAAATAATTTTTTATTATTTGTTTAATTATTGTAGTTATTAAACGATTTCAACACTTACATCTCAATACCTTTTTACTTGTTTTAGATACTTCTGGAAAAGCCGATGGAGAGGACACCATGGAACAAATTCGTGAAACCCTTAAATCACAACAAGTATCCTTAGAAATGGCTGCACCCTCACTTGCTCGAGACTTCTTCACTGAGGAAGAAATGGTGAGTGGTTGGTTCCTTTGGATTGCTACGTAAAATTATTTCTACTGGGTGCACCACAAAAAAAGGTTTCTCTCTTTCAGATGAATTTTTTTGAAAAGTATTATTAATTTTCGAAAAGAATTATTTTTGCTTCGTAAAGAGAGAAAGACTAACTTAAATTTTGATGTATCATACATCAAATTCTGATCAATATTCGAAAAGTTACAAAGAAAAAACTTTTTTTGTGATCTCAAAATATCGTCAAAAATTTAAGCAATTAATTTCCAAAATGACACTCTTTTTAAGAGTTTTACGACTTCATCGATAGTTATAATGGTTTTAAATTTTTTTTTTGTAAAATGTAAAACAATGGTAGGAAGAGCAGAAAAAATACGGCAATTTTTGGCAATTTTTCATTAAAAAATTCTGCAAAAATATTTAAAAAAGCCCAATTTGATACCCCTTTTTTACGTTTTTTGACGATTTTTTGAAATCACCAAAAAAGCTTTTCCTTTTGAATATTGATCAGAATTTGATGTATGATACATCGAAACTTAAGTACCTTTTCTCTTTAAGATGCGAAAATTAAATTCATAAATTTCCAATACTTTTCGAAATAATTTATCTGAAAGAGAGAAACTTTTTTTGTGGCGCACTCAGTAGACTTTGTTAAACTTTTCTTTGGATGTAAAATTAGTAAAATTCATCCAAAAATCGTTTGGATAAAAGAGACGAATTTTTTGTCTATGTTTCGTTTAAAAAACTTTACTATGGAAAGCAATGGTGGCAGATCCACAACCTCTATATCACAACTTGAAATTAGCAATCCCAGGTTTTTGACATTCGATCGTAAGATCGTAAGAATTCTTATCGTTTTTTTAGGTAAAATTTAAAAAGCCAAAGAAGAAAGTAAGAAAAGTACGAAAACGTGAAGTTCTGAAGGTAAGCAATCCATTTTCCATTGTTAAAAGTGCTCAAAAACGGAGCTGTTATATATTAGCATTAGCATGGAAATGTAGGACTTTTAGGCAGTATTTCGAACAGTCAGCCGACTCAGCTACCTATGGAACCCTTGAACCGTGGTGCTAACACTTCAACCACTACACTATCACTACCTAAATCCATAACCCAAAAATAATGGCAAAGACGCTACCATCTTTCTTTTTTCAGGCAGACGATTTACTACGTTTGGATGTTGATAGTTTGAAAGACAGAGGTTCAAGGAGAAGTCGAGGAGCAAATAAAACAGATTCTAAGAAGAAGGAACAAGAAATTAATGATGGTGAAGAAGTGAGTATCTCTGTGTGGATTGTAATTCAAGTTCTTTGGATGAACTCACGCCAATCACATTTAGTTTTCATCGGTGAGTCGAAGAAGACTTGAAGACGTTGTTAACACTTTCTGAAAGCCTATAAAATTTAGTTTTTGTTTTTAACGAAATAAATGATGGTAATAAACACATTTCTGTAAAGGTCGTAAACATTTTTTTGTTGCTTTTTGTTTATTTTAGGATATGGATATCGTCCCTTCCATGCCAGATGAACTTGGTAAAACATGTTTATTGTGGATTATAGTTTCAGCACTTCTAACACTGTCCACCTAATATAAACACCTCTTTTCATTTCTTCAAATGCTTATAAGAATAAGCTTCGGTAGTTTTCTCTTAACTTTTCGATCAACTTTCAAATTTTGTCGTTGCGTTCGGTGTCAATCAATGTCTTAGATTTTCTTTCTCTTTTGCTATCTTTCAGACTTTTACGTAGCAGTCAGACAACACAAAGAACCTCTCCTAATTTTCTTTCTCTTTTGCTCTTTCAGACTTTTTCGTAGCAGTCAGACAACACGAGGAACCTGAACCGATCATGGAGGATGATGAAGCAGAACAAGAGTTACAAATTGCTTTACAAAGATCACGAAGAACGAAAATAAAGAAAGAAAAAGACGAGGGGGCGGATGAAGAAGAAAAACTGCAGAAAGTAAGTAGAGCTGATTTTTTTAGAGGCCATGAGCTCTTACGGATAACTCCATGTCAAACCTTTTCTCCACTACTGTGAAATTGAAGCATAGATTTTTTCAGATACACATTTTTGCGTAAAAGTATTGAATCATATTAATTGTTATGATATTACTTAGTGGTAAACTTTTAATCAACATTTCGGCCTCACAATCTACTTATATAGTGTACACCTTTCTGTCTCATTTTACTGGTGGGTGGGAGGATTGCTGTTTTGGGTTGTAAATGTTGAGGTGGGAGGGTTGCTGTTTTGGGTTGTAAATGTTGAGGTGGGAGGATTGCTGATTTGGGTTGTAAATGTTGAGGTGGGAGCTGGAAATTTTGGGATTTTAGGTGGGAATAGCAAAATAATAAAATTTGTCACTTCATTTATCTATCTATCCGGGGGGGGGCACTCAAGGTAAACGACCTACCGGACGTGCGGCCCTTAAGGGTAGGTTTTTCGAGGTTTTGACAAAGCCCACGTGGTCCCAGGTGCACTGTAAGGGTAGGAAAAGTTTGAGAAAATTTAGAAAATCTTTGCTAAAATCGAGGGAAAATGGTCGGTTTTTCAGCAAATTTTGCACTGCACTGTAAGGGTTGAATTTTTGTCCAATTTGTGTCCGCACGTACGTTATTTTTAACCCCCCGGGCTATCTATCTATCTATTTATCTTCTATCATCTATCATTTTAATTGAATTAAATTCTATCTGTTTGATCACGAAGCTCTTCTTTCTTTAAGATGGCAATGAAGTTATTGAGCAAACCAGAAGAGAAGACCATGTTACCGGAGACAGTCGCTTCAGGTTCCACAAAATCAAAGAAGAAAGGAAAAGGTCAGCAAATGGATGGTCTCCTTAACCTTTTTGAAGATTGTTTGCTGAACTTTATAATAGTTCTAGCTACTTTGACACTGTGTTTTCACTTTAACATTATACCTACTAAATTTTGCATCATTACTTTCCATTTTCACAGGTGCCATCGTACTTGACTCTACGTCAGAATTTTGTAGGACACTTGGAGAATTACCATCCGTTGGTAAGATTTCACTTTCTATCATCTAGTTTTTACTCACCAAGATGAAATATGAAAGGGCCATTATTGGGCCTTCTCCATCAACGCATTTAATGCCTGGTTTCAAAGTGAAAAACAGAGGAAACATGAGAGCTTTTGAAAAAAGTTCTTTATTGTAAATGTTCTGGATTCTCCAAAGTTGAGTATAAAGTCTTCTTTATTTAATATACTGGAAACCATTGTCATAATGGCTTTATATCAATTTGTCATGATAATTTTCTTATTTTTGAAATCTTTCTAGGATCGTCCCGTGATAAAATTGAACCAAAAGCTCCTGAAGAACCAATGGAGGTAAGAAAAATTGGAATTTTTTTAAATTTGGCGCATACAAAAGTTTTTCAGACCTTCGACAGTCGTGCCAGCTGTAGACAAGGTTGATAAGAAAAAGAATAACGGCAATATTATAGCCATTGACTAGATATTTTGTATTTTATTTATTTTGTTGGTAAAAGTTTAGAAAAAAAATTAATATTATTTTCTCCGCGCCAAAATTTCTCCACTTAAGGTATATACTCAAATTCTGCAATACCTACTTTTACTATTAATCTTTCTTTCTCTCTATCATTTTCTCCATGAACCAACCATGTCTACTCTCAACATATTTTTCTCAGCACTACGCCACCCTACTCAATCTTCAGCTGAATCCCATTTGTTTTATAAACATACTTTTTAACTATTCTTTAGCATATGTAGATATATTTATATATTCTTTTATTTTTATAGTAGGTCCACATCAGTATTGTACTGCCTTTTTAGCAACCTGCTTCACTAAATAAATTAATAATAATAATAACAATATAAAAAATGGAATCCTCTGCGCGGCCCTGACTAACTTGACGGCAAACTACCCAGTAGTGCGGCTTCGAATCAATTTTTTTTTCAATTCTATTAGCTAGAGGACAGACTCTAGTGTAACTGAACCAAGTTTTTTGTATTTTCGTTCACTCAATGTCAAAATATGACAGTCAAAATCTGAATTTTTGGCAAATTTGGGCATTTTTTTGACTGGTCAAAATCTCTTCCAAAAGACCAAATTTCGAAATCTTTTGTGTTGCAGCTGAATGCGCATTTTATTTCATTCAAATCAGGCCAAAAATCAAGATTTCAAGTTGGAAATAGAAAGTTCAAGTAGGTTCAAAAGTTTGTTTGCTGCAACTTTACTGTTTTTACATTTTAATGCTTATGTACTGACACACTTTGTAATAACGCCTCACTTTGTAATACCTAACACACTTTGTAATACACCTTGACGTACTTTGTAATACCTGATGCACTTTGTAATAATTTCTGATGCACTTTGTAATAAAGTCTGACCCACTTTGTAATAGAGGGAGATAACATGGAAAAATCTAACTTTGGCCAGGTTTTTAGAAATTCAAATCTTGTTTTATCTAGAGAGGAACGTCTAAAACTTTCCTTTACATTTTCTCTCTTCTTTAGTCTCAGAATGAGGTCATCTGTGTTTTAAAAATCAAATGAGAACCAATCAGAATTCAGTTTTCAATTATCTCAATATATCACAACCTTTTTTTGTGCTAGAAAGGAAGAAAAAAAAGAAAAAGGAAAAACAAAATGTCAAAACTCATCTCCACCTTGTAATATAGTTTTTAGTCATGCAGTTATCATACTTGTTAAATAATAACGAAGTTCCTCATTGTGATTTCAACTTTTACTATCGAATCAGTAAGGGAAAATTTTTAAGGTTCAATCTTCTATGTAATTTTCCCTTATTACAAAGTGGGTCAGCTTTTAGTGTTACAAAGTGCATCAAATTTTATTACAAAGTGCATCAGCTTGATTATTACAAAGTGTGTTAAAAATAATACTTAGTGGGTCAAGGTGTATTACAAAGTGCGTTAGGTATTGGGATATTCCATTTTAAGTCCATACATAGGGGTGGACGAACTTTTCCAGGGGGTATTTTAATTGAAATTTCCAGGGGGTGA
>JAUJPO010079918.1:0-10766 GCA_032270745.1 Tiaropsis multicirrata
AAGTAAAATTTTCAAACTAAGAGGAGATTAACCCGGGGGAGGTACTGAAAGGAAATGTGCCGCTGGGTTTTGAAAAAAGGACCCTACGTGGGATAAATTTTGACGAATGACGAATGGGATTAAAATTCCAAAATTTTCAGAAATATTTTTATTTTTATTTTTGTGTTTTGCGACGCTACCAGGGATTCACAAAATATTCCTTTCTTTGTGGATAAAAGTTTAATGAACATCTGATTCTCGGCCGAAATTTACTAGATCTTATAAAAAAAGAGTGTATTTCAAAGTTAAAATGCCATCAACCTAGGTGGCGTTCTTATGAAGAGAATCTAACACAGAATAGTTTGCGCGAGGATGATAATGAGTAATATAACAGAAGTGATGCGTTGTTGATAAATCAAATATAAAATTGCTGACGTGTGTGACGCTATGCACACTTAAGTCATATTAGGCTCAGCTTGACGGCATTGATAATACGATTTACAAAGAGAGCATTACAATCCATTATAAATTAATGACGTTGAGAATAAGGGGGAAATAAGTACTTAGGGTGGAAAATAAGTCTAAAATAATTGAATGCATTTGAAGCGAATTTGATTGTAATAGTACCATTTGATCTTAGCTGAAACAACTTGATACTCAAAAAGTTTGGCTAAGCAGTTTCCCGACAATTCTGCGATTGATAGTTACCCGAAAAAAATACAAACAGGTGCTGTAAAATTGTAAAAAGAATATACTCTTCAGTCCAATAAGTAAAATGTCTTTTAAATTAAAATATCGGATGACAGGCCCCCCCCCCCCGGCGTGAATGCGTGAATTAGTAAATAATGCGCGTGAATGCGTGAATTCAAGGAAGACTGGGGGAGCCTGGCAATTTGATACTACCTGAAAATTTGATCAGCGCCATCTCAATGAAAGTATGAATATATGGTATTGAATTCAAATTGAAAAAACTCGAAATTTCAAATGACTCAACATTTTTTTCTTGTTGCTCAATAGAGTTCAAATAATAACTGACCTGGTCATGATCTATGGTGTTTTTGGGTTATCATCAATCACGGCTACTTCATACTTCATAACCGGATAAAGCCGAACTTTTTCTTCTGTTGGAGTATTTAGTTGGGGTTCTTGTTCGAATTATTTCATTCCTGAAAATAAAACAAAAAATAAATCACTATTATTATAGAGAATTACAAGTATAGGCACATGAGGGCCTCTAACCGATCCTAGATTTACAATTGTCGTGTGTCGAATCTTGTCTTCTAAATTCGAGCGTTGGTAGTTCTATAGTCGCTCATCGTAGAACATGTTACGATATCTTCGATCAAATTTACATGTTTACGGAGCTTTGGTGACCGACTGGGCGTACTCAAGATGGGGACTAACAACAGTTATTAGTATTATTAAGCAAGTCTTTTTGTCCATTCTTATATGGTTAAAGTATTTCAATGATGTTGAGTTTTGGAAAGGTTTGGAAAATCTTGATATGAGCTTTTCGGTACAGTAGAGATAAAAAAAGGATTCACTTCATAGATAGAAATGGAATTCAAGTTACATTCGGTTAAAAACATAATTAGCAAGCCACAGATTTCTCGATTAAAAGTCTCTAGTATTTACGTCATAAAAGTCCATTATCATCAGCAGTAATTGTAATCAAATTACTTTGATTTCTTATAAAAACATTACTTTGGGGCTAATTGAATTTATGTGGCCAATTATAAAATTAATTACAGAATAAACTTAGCACAGCGGGTCGGTGGAAGTGACTAGGCCATCATTTCATTTTAAAACTTTAAAAGCATACTGAGGCACACAGATATTCTTCAACTTGGAAAAAATAAATTTGTACGGAAGCCGAGAGGGACAACCCGAAATCTTTTCAAAAAGAAACCAAATTTTTTTTTTTTTTTAACTCGAATTCTTTTTTAAATAAAAAACCCAAAAATGTTTCTTAAAAACCTTAAATCTTTTACATCCCTGCTGAAGGCAAAAATGGTTTATTGCACTCGTCGATGTGGAGCTGGTGTCGAGGAAGATTAATTTTGTGCACCAGTTGTGGTTTGGATATCAATATTGAGGAAACCCTTGTTGTACCAGAGTTGACTGCGATAAAAGGGCTATTATAGCAAGCATTATAATACGACTACAGTGTTGTTTTTTTAGGATTAAAAAAACAGGTTTCGGATTTTTGAAAAGAGGTTTTGGATTTTTAAAAGATTTCGCGTTTCTTGAAAAAAGGTTTTGGGATTTGAAAAAGATTTCGGATGGTCCCTTCTCGGCTTTCAGAGATTTCAGACAAATTAGCTTACAAGCTTCATTACGAGAAGCGAGATTAACTACAGGTACTTAGAATTGAGTTTAGGGCAAGAGATATTACGATTACTGATAACTTGCTTTTAATTGCTTCTAGAAATTTCTAGAATGTCAAAACTTTATTATAAGTTGACTCCGTATGAAGAGAAATTTATTTGTATAGTTCCGAATTTCAAATTTCCTTTTTCAAAAAAAACGCTGGTCCAAGATGTGACCTGGCCGCTATAGTTCCGTTGGTCAAACTTGATTTTTTGCTAATTTTGTTACTTTCTTTTCTTAAACCATAGTCTTAATTTGCATGCAAAGTAAAACAAAATAAAGTAAATATAATACATCTCTCTAGAGCGGAAATCAGAGTTCTTTCGTTCCAAGAAACTAGTGTCCGCTAGATAGAGATGTCCGCTTTAGACCGTGTCCGCTTTAGTTGGATTCAACTATATACATGTATACATATAAAGAAGTGACTTACGATCATGGGCCTATATCATACATGATGTAGAGTCCTGTAAAAGGGGAGATCCTCGCAGCACAATTTGTAGTCGAAAGTAGGAAGCGTAAACTTAGTCATTCCTCGCTTTACATTATAGGAAATCAAACGACCATTATATTTGATCCCTACAAATTATGCTTTTCAGGCTTTTGACAATCAATAGAATGAAGACATAGCTTTAATTAAGTTTCTATAATTAATAATTTTATTTAAATTAATGAACGCACACATTTTTTTAGTTGTTCGGTTGCTTATCGTCTCCAATCTTAAAAAGAGACATGTCTTGTGCAAACCTTTTCTCATAGTGCGCTATATGAAAACCTGTATTTTAAAACTACACCGACTCTAGCATGGATCCCTTGCTACTTCTTTTTTTATGATTTTGATGAAAAAGTAGCATGGTGCAGCAGCCATTTTGAATTTCGGCAGTTGATAAAAAGAACCAATTCGCAAACTTATTGTTTACATTTCCTTGTTCGTATTAACTAAAACAAAATTTTGACATTTTTTCTTGACCAAGGAATATAGTTAAAAAGTCCAGCGACGAAGATCAATTTTAGCCGAGGATGCCATTTTGGCATCCTCGCTGCAACTTAGTCACTATATCAAAATTAAAAGAAGTGGCTAGTGTGTCTTAGCTACACCAACTACAGTCTGCCTAATACCATAAAGGTAAGAAAAACACATGGAGACTCAACTCATGCTTATTCCATTGTATCTAATCATTAGTAGCAAATTGTTGCTTGGTTGCTTTGGGAAAAATCAATGACTCATGGGAATATTAAATTTCAACTACTTGAATAAAAAATAATATACACTTTAAATTTTTGCATTGAAAGGTAACACCGTTACTAATCAAAAATGAGACAAACTTGCAAAAATAAGCACGAAATTTCTTTTCGCTTGTGGAATCACCCATAAATTTTCAATATTTTTAGATATAGCTGAATGATAGCCTTTTATTATATCATGTATAAAAAATTGAAAACAGCTGCTCTTTAGACATAAAGATATTTGAGAGAGAGATTTGGCTTAAAATGGCCCTAAATTCGCGAAATTCGCAACAAAAGTTTTGCTTGGAAAAGTATCTCCGTTTAAAGTACAAATTTCTGACCTTTAATACATTTTAATGACATTCAAACAAGTATTTTTCTTAAAATTATGTAGGTTTCAATGCGCGAAGCATCTTACACCCCAGTTCTTATAATTAATTTTTTGACTGATTTTGCTTCCAATGATTATTTATGGTAATCAAAGAAAGCCGATTTGAATAAGATTTATAAAGAATATAATGACCATTTAAGCTACTACAGAGAAGTTGATTCTCCATGTGTTTTTCTTACCTTCATGGTAGTACAAATAACGAAAATTATGTGCCAGAAAAAACTCACTCAATATCGGAACCCAATAATTTAGGGCTTTAGTTTCGTGGAAACGGCATACAGGTCACAGGTTAATTTATGACATATGCGTAAGTTAGCATTACGTCATTTCTCCTAACGGAAACAGCCAAAAATAGAGGGAAAAATCCGGATTTTTCGGCTGTTTCCGTTATGCTAAATTAAGCATATCATGAATATGAATATTCTTCGTATGGCTGAAGAAGAAGACTTCCAGAAGATTATGCAATTCATACTACGGATTAAAGGGATTAAAATAGGGGAGAAAAACACTGATCAAGGTAACAGAAAAGGTTATTTATGTCACTTAAATTTGTGACTAAAATAACCGGCTCTATTTGTATTTCCCATATTCTGTTTGACAGCTTTCCTGTGGTATGGATAATTTTTCGGTCGAAGTGATTTTCAGCCCTCAACTTTTTGGTTTTGCGAACATTTGCCTTAAATTTCAATTTTTTTTAATCAATCCATATCCTTCTCAAAAGTTAAAACTAGGTTCACACATACCACAGACACCTATTTGCTAAAGGTTGTAGACTTGCATAAAATCTTGCTCCTTTGGTTGTCCTCCCCTGATGCTTTTGAAAGTTGGCATCTGATAGCAACAGCTGACCTTATTTACATCAACATTGAAGGAAAAAGTAAATTTCTAAAAATTTGATTGATTGATTTATTTTTGACCGTTCATCACTTAGTCTAGTGAAAGGGAACAAAACTGGCGATATATCATACATGGGTTATTTTTCATCCATTCTCCAAGATTCATGAACGTTCTTTTTCCATTTCGGATTTGTCATTTTTTTTACAATCTTTTTACTTGGATGTGCCCTAGGTACCTGGTTTAATGGTTTGAGAGTTTTGATAGGTCATTGAGTCTCGTGAATTTCTTTTTCTCTTTCGTATATTTAAATAACATAAATATGTAAAGCAATTCGTATAAAAAGGATGTATTTGGATAGGGTTATACAAAGACTAGGTGGTATTTCTCCCCTGCAAGTTGTAGTAATGTTTTGAAGTTCTCTAAGGATTTTTTGAGAGTTTTTACTTTTTTCAATTTTTAATATCCTCTACAAACTATTCAAAAACCGTATCCTAGATTCAAAAGGTATCCACCTAAATTGATAATTGTAATGTAACTCTGACATGTATTTGTTTATATCCCATAGAAACAAAGATGCACTCTTTTTTTATAACAACCAGTAAAGTTCGTCCGAGGCTTGCATGTTTTTAACTTTGATCATCTCAAATTTCCCACCCCACTCCAGCCTTAAATATGTACCTGAAATGATTCCCTTGGTGTAATCTTTCATTACGAAAAACCCCTTGCTCAAATTGCGAGTTCTTCTAATAGTTTTTGCTAAAATTTACCACCAAATCTGAGGCTCGATGTTCTTGTAGAATTGTCCTTATAAAAGAAAGAGTGTAATACTGGAAATGAGGAATCAGAAAGAGCATTAAAAATTCATCATGGTTCATTCAGGGTGGAATGAAAAAAACATTGAATTCGTTGATTCATATCTTTTTATGAATAATCAATAGATAATTCTCTAATTTCTAAATTTGGAAATTTTTGAAAATCTTCATCAAATGTCATTTGGGTGAAGAAAACTTCGTAAAAAAATCATTTGACAAAAAAAATGGTTAAGATAAGGTTAACTTTCTTGGCGTATGAAAAATAAAGACAATACAAAATGAGACTTTGGATGCCGATTATTGTCATTTTAATTTTGTTGGATGTTTCGATAAATGTGGATGCGTTGAATATTACAAATTCTACAAATGCTTCCTTATCATCCACAATAACTACACTACTTACAACAATCGAAGCGATATCAACGACGAAAACAACGAACAATGATCTAACAACAACTATCGTCGTAGTCGCCACACCTCCTGCTGCAACCCAACTTGCTACGACCACAACGTCAAGTAGTGTCTTTTCGAACCTGACCACTATTCAACCATCAGCAGCAGTAACTGCACCTACAAACAGCTCAATCGTGGTCATTCCAACCACGTCAGCACAAACAAGATGCTTACTCTACACAGCATGGAATCCTGACGTGTATCTTACAAGCGTTCTTCAGCTGAGTGCAGCTGATGTCCAAAGAAATGCTCGCTTGTTTGATCTTCACCTTGAGTGCAATTCACGAAAAGTCAAAGACGAACCACAAACTATTGCAGAGAAATTAACCCAGTATTTACTTTTGCGAGCTGAACAGATTACTGGTTTGACAACAACACAAAACGAGTTTCGGGGCAAAATCATCGAGAAAGTCAAAGGAGTTCATTTTGCAGCAGAATTTGGTACAGTAAAGAAATCCTTTACATTATCTCATAAAAAGATCGAGATTGAGTTTTCGGAACATAACATTGAGGATTCGTTACAGTTTCCACCGCATGCATTGGAAGAAGATATGGTGTCTTTCCAATGCAGCATCTTCACTGAGATCTATAACCCAACTGATAATTTCCTTTATTGGAAAGAAGCGACGCCCATTCGAAAGGCATTAGAAAAACTACCGCCCAGCATCTCTAATCCAGCACCAGATAAAGATCTTGGCTACCAAATCAACAGCAACATTCTGTATTTTTCATTCGCTCCTCTGAAAAAGAAATTTGAAGATTACGTTCTGATCAAGTTCAAACTTCGTGATCCAGAGGGCACCACTAATCATCGATGCGTCAAATATAATCCAGGTCGCACTGCTTTTTGGTCTGACGCTGGTTGTTACGTCCATGAGAAAGATGAGAAATTCATCAGCTGTCTTTGCGATACCATTGTTGGTCGATATGCAATTATATCTGATCTCGCCATTAAACCACCATCACCTCCAAAATTGAAACGAGATTCGCTCACCACGGCTCTCTTCGCTATGACAGGCTTTGGTATCTTTGCTGCAATAGCATCTATCCTCTTACCGTACATATTCAAGTGTCAACACCTTGGCGGTATGTTGAAAATTTACCGAGCTGCAGATATGACCTTTATCGTCTATTGTGGTATTGTTATGCTGAGTGTCATGAAAAGTGAAGATCTTGCATCAGCCAAGATGATCGCCGCCATTGTCCACTTTCTTCACCATGCTTCAGCCATTTGGTTCATCGTAGAAGGAGTACATCTTTACCACGAGATGACACCTCTATATTCCAGTTCCATTGGCATGATCTTCTTTTACTCTACTCTTGCTTTTGGAATGTCTGCAGCCATGGCCGGTGCAGCTACAGGATACAACTTCGTCTTCTCTGGTAAAACACAATTCCTGTGGGTCTTCGCAGAAGGCGGTGACGCTTTCTACATGTTTATCCCAACTATTGGAATTATTATCATGCAAGTTGCATTCGTTGTTTTATTGATGTGGGAATTAATGAGTTGGATTGGAAGCAAATACGACTATCTTTACACACGATCAACCATCTTCATTCGACGCTGCTCCGGATACATCTTGGTGTACGCTTTCACACACACATTGGGTGTTATGGCTATGTCCAATCAAGGAAACAGCACCTATGCTTGGTTGTTTGTTGCTTTTTACGGTATCCAAGTCATCTGTTTGTTCTACCACCACTTCGCATCTAATGTGGAATGTTGGACGTGGAAGGAGATTCAGAATTACAAGAAGGAATTGGAAGCAGCAGGAGACAGTGACTCTGAGACAGACACTGATAGCGATTATGATGAAGAACAGACGAAGAATAAATCGGAAGATGAAAAGGAGGTCGAGGAAGAAGAGATGTCGAATGAAAAGAACAACAAAGAAACCATTATCAACATGGAAGATGGAGGCGTTTTCTATGAAAAGTCATCAGAATCTATCAACAGTCAAGCGAGATTATCAAGAAGAAAATCCGAATTCTCATGCAGTTCACAATCTCGATTGATCCGCAGCGATAGTAGCTGTAGCGTACAAGAGGGAAGTCAAGGTGATCTTAGAGAATCACCAAGAATAGAAAATGAAACTGCTTGTGAAATAGTAAAAAAGACTTCTCATGAAATCGAAGAAGAACCACCAGTACGTCCTGCGGCACCAGAACCACTTGCTGAAGAGCGACCAACAGCTCCCATACCTGAAGAAGAACCCGAGCGTCCCCCATCACAAGCCTCTATCGCAACTACCGCCTCATATGACAGTGACGCTGAAAGGGAGAATGAACCTGAAGATAAAACAGAGAGCGGAGGAGATGGACAGGCATAATAGTTAAGAATAAAAAGCAGCCGAAAGTGAAAGTGACAGGACCAACAGGATATAAAAAACGTGTCAAAATTTTTTTTAAATTGTAAATAATATTTATATATATTTAACTCATCAAACAGAAGAAAAAAAATTCTTATCTAACTATCTCACTTTTAGGTAGTAGATTCCCTATCCCCTACATTGAGGCATTTTGTATCTTGGGGTATCAAAGAACTTCGGGATGTTATAATCGAAATCACTTTGCTTCCAATTTCATTTTGGACACTTTGGTGTCTTTTTCGGACAAGACCAGGGTTTCAAAAATCGATATAGAAGACTTTAAAGCAGATCCAGTCGATTAACAAGTGCTTTTCAAGACTAAACTAGATTGTTTGTACAATAAAAAATCCGATACATAGGTTAATGATTCGAAGAAGAGAAATCCAAGAATATCAATGTCAGCGAAAATCCAAGGAGTCAATGTCTAAAAGAAATAATCTCGTGGGTACTGACTTTTTCTGGAATAGCCTATTTCAGTTTGGTGGAAGGCGGTGGTGGTGGTGTGCCATTCAAAAAGCAATGCGTGTGTCTGACACCAGACACTAAAAGGGGAAATTGCCTAGCGTTAATATAAGCTCTCATCATTTCAAGTTGGTCAAAATAGATTCTTTTGAAACAACAAATTGGTAAATCAAATTTTGCACTCTGCTGACCAAGTATTCCAAAGAAAACACTTACTTATTTAAAGAAGAGAGAGATTTCCATGAGATTTAATAACCAAATTCTTCTAAAGATTAAAAAAATCTTGCGCAAGACGTGCTAAAGCGATACTGGAAGCAACCTTTGCACTTGCAGAGTGGCTATTAAAGGTATTGAAAGCTATTGAAAGAAGCCCCCTGGCATCCCTCGCTGAACTCTCAAAAACATTTCGCAAGAATTAACTCTCACTTCACCATTTTCAGCCTTATGTGTTCTTATTGATGTTCTTTTTAAGTTTCTTATATATCAAATATTTTCTTTTCCTTAAAATGACTGATATTAGATATCTTCCGTATATTATATATAGCCAAATAACGAAAAAATGTATTGTCTCTAGAGAACCGTAATAACCCCAGTAGGCACGTTGTTTTAACGTCCAAACAATGTTGTTTCAACGTCAGAACGTTATCAAAGATTCGGACGTTAAAAAAATGTTAGAATAATGTGGTGTGTAAGACACACCTTTTGTTGAAATTCCTTTTGTTTATTTCAGCCTTGGCACGTTCTTAAGATGTTCTTAATTTTTGACCAAATCTCAGCCTCGGCGTTCTTATAAAACAAAAAACGCGTAACTCATTTCGTGATGCCATACACATTTCACCATATAACCGTGAAACTGGTGCCAACTCGGAGCGTGTTTTACATGACTCTTGGCACATCTCTTGAAATTGGAAACGTTGATGCTTATTATACTATAAATAAACTTTTGAATTAGACGCCTAAATAAATTTATCTTTTAAGCAGGAAATGTTTTTTTTTAGAAGGCCAAGTACAAAACGCATAATGCATAATGCATAATGCATAATACTTACTACATAATGCATAACGCATAATGCATAATACCTACTGCATAACGCATGATGCATAATACATAACGCAAAATGCATAATGCATAATAACGATGGCCCAGAAGGCTCAAAACACGCAATTGATGTCGAGTTTTACATGAAATGAGTTAAAAGTTGAGAGTTGTTGAAGTAACATTTCGCATAGGGAAAGCCTTTGAAGAGTTGTACATCGAGTTACTAGCTGTCGAGTTTTCGGAGGTAGAAGAGTAGATAAGCCGAGTTATTCCGAGTAAATTGACTGAAAACTTTGTCGAGGTTGTAATTTTCGAGTTGAAAACTTAACAGTTGCAAAGTATACGTCATAAGAAACAATGTGATGGGTATTATTTTGAAAATACGAGTTTTGTGAGTTGCAACTCGGCTTTTTATATCTTAATTTTTAGGGACTGTTGATCAACTAACACTCGGTTTAAGAATAAATCCTTGTTTAATAGACCAAAAGCAATTGGCTCAAGCAAAAAGTTGATGTTCAGGGAGATTTTAAATTCGATGAACGAGGAACAACTCGACAAAACTCTTATTTTGAGTAACTCGAGTTTTATAAACTCGAAATATCTCTTCAACTAAAAGTAGTCTTCGGAACTCGTAACAACCCATAAGCCAAGTAACCCGTAAACTAAAATTCAACTCGGAAGTGTGATTTGAGCCTTCTGGGCCATCGTAATTATGCATTATGCATTTTGCGTTATGCATTATGCAGTAGCGAGATTGTTATTGAATGCCTCGCTTATTCAAAATGTAAAAAGTCATTAAATCAAGAAATGATTTTGGCAGTTAAGATAAA
>JAUJPO010079940.1:0-10764 GCA_032270745.1 Tiaropsis multicirrata
GAATAAATGGTTTTGTAGGCAACAACATATTGTGCAAGAACCCCCCCCCCTGTTTATTCAGACCCCTTATATTTTACAGGAATTTTGAACCCCCCTATTATTCGGGTCCTTAGAGTATATGCTGCGCAAAATACGCGGAAAATAACGAAGCTAACTAAGCATTAAATGATGTGTTGTTTTAAATTTTGTTGTTTTCTCTTTGTTTTTACAAATACCGTCAATAAGGTGGATCATAATACGTCCTCTTACGCCAAATATAAGAGCGTGAATTTTCTAATTCCACCAATCACAGTTCAATGTCTATTTTAACAACAAGGACATCAACAAATAACAAAAACAATGCCACGCGCATAATTTATATAAAGAATGAACACGCGTCACTTAATCATTCCATTTTGATCTTGATAACAAAGCTAATTATGCGTTTTTGGCTGACCAACCTTGGTAACCCATACCAACCTTATGGCATTGTAGAGTGAAACAGGATTGTGTCATCTATATTTATGACGTAAGCATTTTGACAAGATATAGTTTAGTGGCACACAAGGAGATTTTCATCTTTGTCTAATATTTGCTGTCAGGGAAAGCATGTGTGTGGAGGCATATGTTCAGTTTCATGTTTTTTGGAAAGTTGATTTTTTTTATTCTTTTTTTTGTTATATTTTTCGCTAATGAGATTGGCACCTCTATTAGCATTAAGGAAATGACGTACACTTAAATTTTCAAAGCCATATAAATGAATATATATGAATCAATTAAATCGGAAAAATCAATTATCGCTAAATATTGAGTCTTTATAGAAGAGGTATTATTTTTACGGACATTATATCAATTTTTCTTTGGCTTAATGAGCACTAACAGTAATTGTATACTTTATGTTTGTCGCACTTCTTTCGAATTTTGTCATATCCGGTCAACGGGCTCCCAAGAGGCATTAAGTATTTTATTAACAACATAATGAAAAAACGAATCGAAGACAAAAAGAAGAGTAATCGAAGGAAATATATCGGCTTGTCTCGGAAGTGGAATAATATACTATAGGGTAAATGATGTAAACAGCAGTGCAGTTTGTATAAAAGGTGACATAAATCTTGTTAATGTTTTACATACATTTATAATTTATTGGAGTTAGCATCGAATGGAAAGAACCTGCAGATAAAGTCATTCCTCAGTAGACACATAACGCTGACGTTTGAACAACGTTGTTTCGACGTTAAAACAACGTCCCGTGTCTGCTGTGTCGTGAGGAAATTCAACGGATGTTAAGTTTTATGTTTAAATGTATTCCTGAACTTGAGCAATCTATAACTTTTCCAATTTCTCAGGTCCTATCAGTTTTGACACATTGAGAATAGAAGAGTTTCTAGAGGGTTTCTTTTAGAAAGTTTAAGTAAGCAATTTGATACCAAATTTGCGGCAAATTACGTGTTTCGTAAATATTTTGAATGTTGACTGTGATTGATTTTCTTACTGTAATAAATATTACGAAAAATGGTCGACTTTATTTTGTTTAGCAGTATTTTTAACTTTATCAATCAGGAATTCTTTCAGGGGTGCCTTAAACAAATAATTACTTTTCATGCTTATTAATCGCGCGAAAATGTATTGAAAGAAATTTGAATCACTCAGACCAAAACAGATATCTTGTTTAGAATGTCTGAAAAATAAAATTACAGTGAAAAACGAATCAAAAGCAAAACGTATTGAAAAAGAAATTGGTAAGGCGAAATCGATAAAAGCTTGGGTAATTACGGTCTTAATTATCTCAATTACTCGCAAAACAGTCTGCCATATATTGTCACCTTCTCACTTGGGAAGGTTTATCAAATTAGCTCGCTTTACTGTGTTTTCACCACACGTCTGAAAAATCATTGATCCACCGCATACAATAATAAATGGAATACGTATGTTGTCTTTCTTTTCTCTGTCTGAACCATACGGTCGTGTTGAAACTGTCAGGTTTTCTCCGGTTAGATTGATGCTAAAATAAATACAAAATTCTTTCAAGTGTTAATTTTACTTTGATAAGAAGAGTGACACTTGAAATTATTCTGCTGTGCTTTTTCAAGTTTGGTTCTATTGTTGTTGTAAAGTTGACATTAAAAGCAAGAGTTAATGCTTTACTGCTGTCTTATTGTTGGCTTCTGTACAAAGGACATACTCTAACAATATTTCAAATTGTGTCATATCCTAGGTCATTCCTCTGACTTTACCATTTCTGGTAATTTAAAGATACCCTTCAACACATTTCACTCGTATCTCCATTATGGGAAAAAGATTGTCACTTTATGACTGTTTATAGTAACTTTGTTTTGTTTTTGATAGGAAAAAGTTATCCAATAAAATAATAAAACAACATTTTTCAAATACCATCAAACTACAAAATTTTAATCACAAATACAAAGACAAAAATTTTTGGATTCATTTGGAAGAAGCACTATCAAACGAATAAGCGCAAATTCAAACAAGAAATAAGCATCATGACAGCAAGTTCATCCACACCACCGTCTTCACCTCGGAAGGCGCACAAAGTTGTATTGATTGGAGATTCTCAATGTGGAAAATCATCTTTGTTGAGAAGATACACAAGAAAAAGTTTTGAAGAGGTATGCAGACCTTTTACAATTCTTAAATCCGAATCTTATGAATGGTGTAGCTAGAAAATTAAATGAATATTCATAAGCATCAAAATATAAATACAAAAATACAAAAATTGTGAGAGTTTGATGTATCAAATTGTCGTAGAGAAAATTCTCGTAATTTTTGTATTAATGTATTTATAATTTTACGAACAGAGTTAGCATTTCTTTGCCTTTTGCACTCCAATAATCTTCTCGTGAAGTCTTCTATAAATCTTCCTAAAGTCGATAAATGTGTATTAAAATATTTGAAAGGTGACTAATTTGTTTCGTGTCATTGAGAATCTTACAGATTACCAGATTTGCAATCAAACATTAATTTAAAAACTACAGCTTAGACTTGAAATGTGAAGTTTCACAGGCTGTGTAAACAAGTTTCAGTATTCTCTCGCATTCTTTGTCTTTTTTGTATTTTCTTGTAGATTAGTTCAAGTTCCAAATGATATAACTTTCTTAATTATAAAAACGAAAAAAGTGCATTATATAGAGTTTATTCCGATATATTATTTTTTTAACAAATCTGTCTATCAGTCAATACCTTTTCATTCACGAAAGATTAATGAGTACCTAAAATAGCATATTTGGGGTCAATTAAGGTCCACATAAAACGGGTCATTAAAAAACTTTCAGACGTTCTAATATTTCTTTTGTTAGCAAAATGATTTATAGTTTTTCTTTTCTCTTTAATTACCAGGACTATATGCCGACTGTTTTCGATTCTGGATCTGCCGTTATTGTCGCCGATCAAAATAATGATATCCAAGTCAACATCTGGGATACCTCAGGTGAATAATGAACAACAATTTAAAGTGATTTGCCTTCCACATGTTTGACTCATTAGAGTGAATACAACGTTCTTTTTGAACGAATTTTTAATTTGTCAATTTCTCTGATTGAACCGTCGATAACAGAACTTTCTAAAGTCATCATGTGCAATTATTTAAAGATTTTTGGTTTCCTGTTACTTCAATCATTATTACGCGGAAGATAAAGTTTGAATCTTTCTGGTTGAAACGATAGTGTGTGTTTCTATGGAGCTTTAGATACCGTTAAAATGTGTTTGTTTTCCTCCTTTGGTACTCTAATTCTGAATGATTGTATGTCGGATATCCTGCTTAAATTTCCATTATCATTAAATCGAATACGATCGACACATTTCTCCTCTCTAAACATAAACCCTTGCATAATTTGTTGCTTTGCTTTGCTATATAATTTAATTAAATTATTTTTACAATTTTAGGTTCTGGAGAATATGACCATATCAGACCGCTATCTTTTGGCGAAGCAACAGTTTTCATTGTCTGCTTTGATATCACCAAATCCACTACATTAGAAAATATTCAACGCAAGGTAAGAAGGGAAATTAATTTAACATCTACGCATTATATAAAAAGCTTTAACAACATTAGTATTTTTCATACTATTAAAAAAATATTTTGTGAAAAGAAAAATTTACTCGCCCGCTACGTTTTGATTATGATAAATTGACAATGCGAAATGTGTTCGTACTTTTTTATTATTTTTCTAAACAAAAAAGTAATTTCAAAACACTTAAGATGCAACAGCGGCCAAACCTTTGTTTCACGCAATTAAGGCGTCCAAGTGCGGTCAAAGATTTACGTTCTTTGATCAATTGCGGTCGGTCTTTTTTCGCTATTGCCAAATCTGTTATTGTTTGATTGACATAACAATGATCTCCAAGAAACAACTTTCTTTATTTGTGTTTTTTTTGTACTCCTTCTTTTTACGCAGTCGGTTAGAGTTTATCAGGATATTATTTTACATGTAAAATTTTTTGCTGCGTCATAGAAAAAGACGTTTAAAGAAATTACGAAATCTAAAAATCATATCACAAAAAACCTCACGCAATTTGTTTCATTTCAAAAAATTCTTTCCAATGTAGAAAACTTTTGCTGAAAAATGTTCCATTTTGAAAAAGAAAACATTACGAAAGTCAAATCACCGGTCTGCCCTCACCTGATTTGACTAGCGACAATATCTTTATGTGATAATAAACTTTCTTTATATTATGAAGAATGAATTTAATCTTCAACTCTTTCATGTAGAAACCAGGAAACACCACTCCTTAAATTATATAATATTTTTAGTCTAACTGGTTTCTACATATTAACAATTTTTTTCCAATAACAGAATGTTAAATTTAAAATTCAAAATTATTGTGTTTTTTTCCAGTGGTTACCAGAGATACGTCAACGTCATGCTGACAAACCAATCATAATGGTGGGCTGTAAAACTGACCTTAAAGCTGATCAAAAGCTAACAAATATTCACAAGCGATTGGTGTTATCTAGCCAGGTATGTTTCTTGAATCAAGTTGCTACAATAAGGTTTTAACTAATGGAGGGGGGGTCAGGATCATGCAGTGGTATACTATTGGTTTTAAGTTACCAAGTCCCCCTAATAAGTGTGCTACTGTTCACGAACGACTGTTTAAAACAAAGAAAAATTTAAATAAACAGGTCTAAGATTTTGACTTCAATTCTTATTTTTCAGGGTTTATTACTGGCAAAACACATTGGTGCTATCGCATACTACGAATGCAGCAGTAAAGTTGAGGATGAGCCAGAATCCATCAATTCTTTATTCGAAACGGCTGCAATGGCTTCAACGGGGAATGTCGGGAAGATATCGAAAGAACATCGAATCAAATTCGACAAGAAAAAAAATAAAGCTTACGAGAAATGTACCATTTCGTGAGCAATTAGGAGTACGGTTTGAGGTTAGTTGGTGAACGAAAATCCAGTTGTAGGGTTATACGTTCGCTCGCTATGTGTGACATTAAAAGATATCTCACTACTGGAAAGAAATTTCTATCTGGATAGAATGTATCACAAAGTATGCTGATATGAATGAACTAACTGTAAAAAAAAACAAGTTCATTTCTTGGACATCTATTGGTGTATTAAAGATTATTTCCAAATACACTCCTTGCAATACAACTATTGGCTCACTTTGCAGGAATTTGGATTTTTAGAAGAGATTTTTGGATGTCATCCTTTTGGTGTTGTTGGAAACATTACTGCCGACCTTTGGGCGAATTAGACAAGAGTCACTGATGTTGGTGGAATAAAGTAAATCTTGGGAAATATATAAGAACAATTATCCATCTCTGAGAAAACATTTTATGAAGTCTTTGGTTTAACAAAACTCTAACCAGAGCCAAACTACATTATAGATGCTTTTATTATTAATAGAGTTTTTTTTAAAGAAAGAAGCTTATTGTAAATATTATATGAAACGCAAAACCTTTCGTTTTAGAAAAGTCTTTGTATTGTAATTAATGTGAGAGTCAAATTTATGAAAATATGAAAAGAAAATGGTCTACCATAACGTAAAATAAAGTTCTTATATCTTTTGCCTTTAGTTTGTCTGTATACGCTTTCGACTGCACTTGTAGGAAATTGACTGCACTGCACTGTAAGGCCTAAGGGTCCGATTTTGAGGCACAAATTTATTTCCAAACGTATATTAGTTTTCTGCTCGATGTGGAAATTTGGCTCCTGTAAAGAAATATCTGTTCGCGATGCAGCAATTTGCACTTCTGGAAAATACATGTCCTGGACTTTTCGAACATATATTTTGCTGTAAATGGTGCCTGTGTTTGTGATGAAATTCACTTTATCCTAGATAATCTTGTCTGTTCGCTAAGCAAAATGTTCCTGGACTTGCTCTTAAAATTTCCCCTCTTGAAAAAATAGTACAGACATTTGAGTAAAATCCACCGGCGGCTGCTCTTTTAAAAGGTCGGATCCTCGTACAATTAGAAAAATGTACTCAAAAGTTTTCAAATGTTTAAATTTTACTCGACTAAAGTCTCGTAAAATAACAAAACATTTAAAAGAATTTTCGTACCCGGCTTAATTATGCGGTAACAACAACCTCTTGATTTAACTGTTTTTTGTTGAAATTTTTAAAAGGGTGCGACTAGATTCATCAGAAAATACTTTGCCGTTCTTGATGAAATTTCTTTTTGACAGACGGCAAGACTACGTTTCTTCTTTTTTTTGCTCTACACAAAAGTTATGTAAGTTTGGCATATTAATTGTTAGTAAATTTTCGTTGAGAATTTTTCACATCGATATTTGTATATTGTTTTAGGTGGGAAAACAATTTAGTTAGCTGTGTAACAAATTGAACACGTGATAGCTAATTTTTGATACGGTGAAAAATTTATGTTTACGCTTAGTTTAGAGGTTAGAGAAATCTCAAACTAGAAATTGCGAAATGGGAACAGACCTGTCTACGGAAATGAACGTTTAAAAACACCCAAAAGAATCTTCAAATAGCCATATCTAATATGAAAGAAAGCAAAATTAGTTTATATATTTTTATGCCTTTCATTATAGAATTTATTTTTTAGTCGAATTAAAACCTATGTAAGATTCAAATACAGTTGACTCTCTCTAATTCGAATCACAAGGGGAAAATTTTTTTGTTCAAATTATAGAGAGATTCGAATAGTAGAAAGCCTCTGCAGTAGAAAGTCTCTTGACGGTGACTTTTATTTTGTTCGAATAGTAGAGATTCGAATTAGAGCGAGTCAACTGTACTTGAGGTGTATTTCCGAACGGGGATAATAATGATGTCGCGGATATAGTGCGAAAGATAACAATTGATTTTTTAGACTTAAAGTCTAGAGATTTAACCCCTCAAATATGGTCTTGCTTTTAATCGAGTTAACTTGACTAACATGGTAATATTTATGGTAGAATAATTTCCATCAGAGAAATGCTTTACTGTCTATGAAAATTCGTTCTTTTTGACAGGGCTCGGGTCCACGATGATTACCTTTAGCTACAAAAAGTTATGTAAGTTTGCCATATTAAATATTGGTAAACTTTTTTATGAAGAATTTTGCATAGCGTGTGAGCGATATTTGTATACTGTATTTTAAAGTGGATAAACAATTTTACTTTAGTTTGTGTTATAAATTTAACACGGAATATAGCCATAGGTAATTTCTAATATAGTGAAAACTGCGGCTGTGTAAAACAGACATCAGAAAGAGCTAATACCGAGAGTTGTAAACAATTTCTCAAAGCATCTACAAACGGTAATGCATTTAAAACGGTTTTAACTCCCTCTTGTGATTCCAGCAAAAATGGAAAAAAATTGTCTCAATTTGCTGGAAAGGCTGGAAACTTTCTTGCTGATAGTTTTACTGCCCGGGAGGGGAGGGGGGGGGGGCACTCATATGGTCCGACCTACGTTATGTGTGGGTAGGTTTTTCAAAGTTCTAGCAAAATTCAGGTGCACTGTAAGGGTAGGAAATTTTATTCACAAAGAGTAATTAGTTTCCATATAAGGTAATACGGTAAGGTACGGTATAAGGTATATATAATTTATTCCTACATTGTTTCAATGTCAAAATAACGTTCTAAAGTTATGAAACAACTTTGTATGAACTTCAAAACAACGTTCCGATCCTGCAGGGACAGAAAACAATATCAAGCACTTTGTTAAACGTCAAAATGACGTTTAGTATGTAACCCATTTTAGAAGTCTTAAAATTAAGTCTTTAAAATTTAAAAACCTTTTTTTAGCGTCGCTCCCAAAAGAACCGAAATGTTTTCCGAGTGTCTTACGAGATATATGCGGTATATATCTGATATATTCTTATTTTCTGCAAACGTACCGTTTATTTTATTTCAGCTGAGCCAAGCTTTGTATCGTCAAATATTATGTTTGCAAAATGTGGACTTTGTTTGTTTGCAACATCTTTCAATTGATTAATGTATGTTACGTCATTACACTTACCAAAGCGAAAATATCCAACGTGACTTTACATAACTGAACCAAAAGTTCACGTGACCAAGTAAAGTATAAATAGTGGGAAGGCTGAAGGTCGAAAAACCATTTAACATCAAAGCTTGGAATAACCTTAGTCACTGAAAAACAAGAAGGGCAAGATAATCTTTGAAATTCAAGACTGACAAAATGAAGGTTTTACTCGGACTCCTCTTGTGCGCAGTTGCATCTCAAGCTTTCTTATTCAAGAAAATTCAAACCGTGTCCGAATTGGATATCAACAATTATACCGGACGGTGGTACGAGGTAAAAGAAATTCCGGATATTTTATAATCCTGCAGTCTAAATCTACCTTATCGGACAAAAAAATGTCGGACTTATTTTTCGTCGGACAAAGTTTTTCGTCGGACATAATTTTCATCACTTCCAAAAGATTTCGCCACTTTTGTCCGACATTTTTTTGTCCGATAAGGTATGCATTATCTTAAAATAAACCCAGCAGGTGTTATGGAACGTTGTTTTGACACGTCCAAACAACGTTGTTTCAATGTCAGAACCCTATTTTACAATGTTGTGTGTCTGCTAGGAACTCAGTCTACTGAAAAAGACTTTCAGCCGTCTTGAATCAATAGCGACTGTATTGATTCCTTCATTTCCAAAAGAGATTTTCCATTTTTAAGTGATTTATAAACTAATATTTCTTCTATCTTTAACAAATTTTCATTCTATTTTAGATGTACAACTCATTGATCCAAAGACAGACATTTGAGAAAAATTCTTTCTGCACAACTGCTACTTGTAAGTATATATGAAGTTAAATCTTTCTATAAGATTGACATAAAATATTTTAAAGAAATATAGACAAATTAATACAGTATAGAGATCTTTGTAAAAGTCTCGCAAATAGGTTCTATTTTCAAAATTTAATTAATGAGGCAGGATCATTAAAATGAAAATTCAAAAAGCTTGTAAGGTGGAAAAACCCATCACCACTGAAAAGCAGGACATCAATTCTAATATTACCAATGTTCAGTTCGTTGACAACTAAAATGTGTCATCTTCATATCTTCATCTTTGAAACAAGGACAATATATTTTAATGTCACCTCTAGAAAAGATTCTGAAGTCTAAGGACCCGAATAAACACGGCCCCCGCTTCTTCTTTTTCGAAATATTTTCGGACCCCCTGTTTTTATTAGGACCCCTTCCCCGTTTATTCAGTTCCCCCCGTTTATTATATTATACAGAAATTTTGGACCCCCCTTTTATTAGAACTCTCCTTATTATTCGGGTCCTTAGAGTAATTAATATCTCCAACCACTTAATATCTTTAAGTAGCTAAATGATCTTTTCTTCAAATTTATACCAAAATTCGGTATTATTAAGGCGAATTGAAAAATCCCAAAGAAAATTCAAAAAATTATGACGTCAGCAAAAATTGCAAAAAAAGCATTTTCGTCTAAAAATGCTGACATCTGCAAAAAGTTAAATGCTTTCAGGTTTAAAATATTGAATTACTTAGATACCATTTGTACTGAGACCTGTAGCATATTTATACTTACAGATAATCAAGTTTTTCTACCTATGACGTCATCAAAATGACGGATTTTTTAAGGTTTTTCCTTAACTTTTTGAGTTCTAAGCATTTTGTACCATCTGACAGGACACATTCTTCATCCCTGCATAAATACGATTCGTTTAAGCCCAAAAATAGCGATGGTATTATGGAAAAAGTTCATGCTGATTGCTAGTAAACTAGCAGTTAGCTGAAGCTATGAATGTCCCGCGCGCAGAGCTCATTTAGCCCAGAGGAGTGGCCTTCATATCTCCCATGCTCTTGAGCAAAACCTTTGAAAACAAAGATTCCATGCAGGTCAGATCAACTTCATAAAAAATAGCATTCAAATGAAGTCCTTATTTATAAAGCTTATTTCAAACTCTGGTACTTAATCATACAGGCTAAAGTGAGAAAAATGATTATCGCATTTTTTAACTCAGATTGTCTTAATTGAACAGTTCAATTATCGAACTAATCGAACTTAATCGAATGACAAAAGTTAAATTAATTTTTAATTTGGTTAGTCGAACTTAAAAAAAAAAAAAAAAATTGGGCAGCAAAATTTGATAGTTCAATTGTGTTCGATTAGTACAATCAATGAGAGTTAGAATAATTATAATCAAACCGCGATATTCCAAACGGTAACCAAACTTTAATCAAATACTCACAATATTTTTGCGATATTGTGGTCATTGTGGTCCAATTATTTAGTCGAGCTCTCCTTGTACACGTACCAAGGCGGCCATCAAAAAATTGTTCTGTTTGCGTCGTAGAAGGTGTAGAAAATTGATGCAGGCGG
>JAUJPO010079951.1:0-10763 GCA_032270745.1 Tiaropsis multicirrata
ACCGCCAATCTTAGCTTCATCAGTTCATTCACGTAATTCACTGAGCTGGGCCTTCACGCCCGACGGGCTACTTGTTTACTTTAAAAACCGAAGACAACGGTAAAAAGCTTTCAGTTATATACTTAGCTATTATAAATATGACATAAACCTTAGACCCCTGCCTCTGTGCCCCAGAGGGTACCAAAAGAGGCGAAAGTCGAAACAGGGTTGGAATAAATAATAATGTTTTTTTATCATATTTTCAGTGGGTTGGCTCTTTATATTTCAGATATTCAACTAACCATTTTCTCCACTGGTGCAAAGAAAAATGGGTATTTTTGAGGGATCTTTTCACTGGGATGGCCAATGGGGTGACAGGCATGAATATACCCGCAGGTGTGTGTCAGTACTATGTACTAACTAAAATTTGTTGGTGGTTTTTCGCTAATCAAATTTCTTGCTATGAGCCAATTTTCTTTCAAGAATTCATGCAATTCATGTAACCTTCATGTCATGAAAATCGGGATAAATTCTTCAATTCACGCATTGATTAAAAGTTCTCCATTCACGCAACGAAAAAAAGGCTCATTCACGCAATCCGATGCGGGCTTTTTTATTTACCTGCTTTTATTCTCCTATTTAATTCAAAGGTTCCGCTTTATTGTACACACCCACTCTCGTCATGCTAGGCCGCTGGTTCAAGAGATACCAATCGCACAAACCACCACAGTGGTTATCAGCGGTGCACCGCTGGGTGCTTTGGTGTTCAACCCTGTCATGGAAATCATCACGGAGAAATATCAACTTCGATCAGTCATGAAAGTTTATGGGATTTTTTTATTGGTCAGCACATTTGTGTGCTCGTTCGGTTATTTGCCGTTTAGCCAAACGTTTATCCACCACGATGAAAGTCGTCGTTCATCAAGCTTGAAAGTGAAGGATTGTACTGTGCAGGAAGCAGTTGACGAGACTGAATTTATTGATGCTGAAAAGGACATAGAAAAAAAAACGCAGATTCAAAACCGCAAGAAATGAAAAATCATGGATTTATTGGCAGAAAAAGTTCTGATATGGGAGAAGAAGAAGGCGATGATGAAAACGGTATTAAGAATATCCATTTTGATAACCTCCGAGAAGACATACAAAAAGGTCGTCAGCACAACAAAGAAATGAAAATCACTGAACACTATCCAAATCCTAACCGGGAACCCTTAAACGTTAAGAATGATGAATTTATCGATGAAGGAAGAAAGGAAAATAAACCTTCCCAGAGAGATAATAGTGATGGGGATGTCGATGATAATGATGACGAGGATGTTGATGATAGTGACGAGGATATTGATGATACTGGTTTCAGATTCTGAATTGAATTGGTGAGTACCTTCTATATCTGTCTATATCTTAGAGGGGAATAGAGTTTTCTTCACTTGCCAAAAAAATCGTCACTTTTCCCCGACGAAATTATCCCCTTTAAGGTATTCGTTTCTTGACAGACTTAAACAAGGTCATAATCAAGGTCACTTGATTTAAAGCCGACGGTATGTGCGGCCAAAAATTGGACTTTCAAATTCGGCCAAAATTTTGATGTTCTAACAAATAAAAAAAACGTGTACACTTGAGCACCCTGTAAAGTATGTAAAACTTGTTTTCACTCAAATTCTAAACTCTATATAATTTATAACAAACTATTTTTTCCAAATTGTTTCAGGGATCAGATTTAAAGGCCAGTTAAACCGAACAGTATACGCCTATCATGGAAAACCTTTGACTCTCAAATGGGAACTGGACGAGACATCCTATAAAAAATTATACGAAGTTGAATGGAAAACGGCAAGATCTTACAATACCAAAATAATGCTTGGTGAACGGGTTAGACTCGTAGCCTTGGCAGATAGTAAAAACCACATGCATTTCATACCTAGAGTGACCAAGGTAACCACCAGCTTTGGCCAAGTCACTATCTTGAAAATGAATTCTAAAGAAGTGAATGTTGTCTTAGCCAGAGCAATTGACCGAAAGTGGAATGTCGCAGTAGATCTTGTTCACATCAAATATATTTGTAGGTGTTTGTTAATTCCCAGTAAAGGCACAGAACGTTATTTCAACATCCAAACAAGGTTGTTTCAACGTGCCAGAATGTTACTTTGACGTCGAAACAATGTTGAAATAATGTTGTGTGTCTGACTGGGTTTATTGTTGTTTTTTGTATTTTGTAGTTTGACCGGTATTGACCTTAACCCTAAATCTATGATTTATTCATTACGTATACCCTTCTAAAAAAATGTTGGGTATTTATGCCAATAATTTTTATAGTCTTTACCAAATTATTTCAAGTTTTAGAGAAATTTGTGAAAATCTCTATGGTTTGGGCCCTTTCTGATCATGAAATTTAGCAAACTCGTCCCCATCCCTCTCTCCCACTTTTTTTTTATGATATTGATGGTCGGTGAAGAACCACGATTCTTAACAACCATCATAAAAATCAAAAGTGGATCTCGACGTCAAAACGTTTTATAGACGTCAGAAAAAAGCATTGAAAATACATTTTGTGATCGCCGCTGGGTCCTTGAACTTTATAAATATCAATTTATTTTGTTTTCCATATCAGGGCTCAGAGCTTCTATCGAAAAAACGAACATGCAACCCCGATACAAACTCTATCTAAAGTTGAACGAAACCACTCAGAATGTTGGTATATCCATCACTGCACAAGGTGATCCTGCACCATCGGTATACTGGACATTAAACGGCCAAGACATTACGCATCGTCCAGATTTCACAATCAAAGAAATTACTACACGACAAGAAAATGATGGCACGTTTTACGTTCAAAGTACTGTATCCAAAGAGTTCGGCTTTGGAGAAGGAGGAGCTTTAGAGGTAGTAGTAACGCATGGAAAGATGGATGAAAATATGTTTTCAGTCAGTCAACGGACATTTATTACGATAAACAGTGAGTTATTTACCTACAATGTTGGACATAAGATGGGTCAGACTTTGATTTTGAAATATCTATGTATGTTACGGATCAGTTAGGGCATGTCTAGAATAGAAATGTATAGAATTTACCATAACTTTTAGCTACCGATATCATAGCAGGGTAATTTACAAAACACCTGTTTCGTGACCTCACAGTGATTGCGTCATAAAACTTCAATTGCAATAAGACTCGCAGCTTTTGTTTCCGCCTGTTTGTACTAGTGCTTTTTGCTAATTTGTTCATCAATTTGTTCTAAATCTATTTTCAGGCCTTAATTAATCTTCATTGTATTTAATTCAAATTTATTTCATCCCAATTCCAGAACGCATTGTTCCTTCTATCAATCAATCGGACATGCAGATACATTACGTATTACAAGAAAACTTGGAATCTGCCAAGAAATTTAAAATCTCCATAACAGCGCAAGGTTACCCCGAACCATCCGTTACTTGGACTAAAAACGGAATAGACGCCAGAAATCTTAGATTCGCAATTGACAAAAGTACATTTCAAGATGGGATGATGTTTTATGTGGAAACTTCTATCTCCAAAAATATGACGTCTGGAGATGCAGGTGTTTTTAAGGTCCTGGTCAATCAAATGAATTTTGGGCTTCCGGAACCTTCTGAAAGCCAAGAAACAACCATTGATGTACAATGTGCGTATTATCTTTACTAGCTAAGTCTTGTAGTATTACTATCTATGATATCCATTACGTAATCTTTTTTACAAAAACATCCTAAAGATCCAGGGGTTTGGCACTAGTTTTGAATTTACCACTATGCATGTTTACCCCTATTACCAGGGAACCAAAACGTTTGTTCGAAGTACATGAGTTTTCGAATTATAGGAGTTTGGCTGAGCTTGATTAGGTCAGACCAGGCTCGGATGTAGAGGGAGGCTATAACGAATGGAGGAGGGTGCACTTTATTATGGTATTACCTTATATGGAAACTTATTACTCTCCGTGAATAAGACTACCTATAAGTCTACCTCCTGTATCCGACCCTGCGAGACTGGACAGAAGACTGACGGGATCGAATTGTATGATTTTTCAAATTATAGGAGTTTGAATTTTATTTTTAACTGTAGTGGTAAATATGCGGCCGTTTAAGAATGCTTCCGTAGAAAAGGTTACGTAATGAATGTCATGAATGACGAAATCCGTTAAAAACTACTGCTTGCATAACTTGGATAGCCATTTTTCGTGGAAACATGAATTTATAGATTCGAGAATTCAATCCGTGCTAATAAAACAGATGAGAAGGGAAAGTTTTACCAATTAACTGTCCCTATCCTACGTAGTTAAGTACGGTGTTCTCGATAATTCATCATTCTAGATCCACCAAAAGCTGTCAAGTTCAATCATAACATTACGGGTGGAATTATTTTCGATCAAGCATACATCAACCTGACTTGTCAGACTGACAGCAACCCAAAAGCTCTCTACATAATCGAACAAAACCCAACTATTACATACAAAGGAAAACAATCATCTTCCATTACTCACTTCAATGATACCATTGAACGAGCAGCAAAAGAGTCCATCACTTATATGTGCACTGCTATAAATTCACTTGGCCGAAATTCATCAACCTTTCAAATTGGCATCAACCGAACTGCTGGTAAAAGTGCTTTTCAAAAAAAAATTGTGTTGGCAATAATATGCGTTAAAAATGAACAGGTCTAGTTGATAACCGTTTTGTTGTCACTGCTTTTTTAAAGGTCCCTCTATTTTAACCTAAGTCATGGCCAGTTTTTTGCAACGAGTATATTGATCGTATTGATCGTATTGATCATATTGAACATTGGTACAGTAAGAGTAACTCCCAGTTAGACACGGAACATCGAAAAAAAACTCCGTACTAAAAAGTCGGGTGTTTGCATCTAACTTTTTAACAATAAAGAAGACTTATTAGAGGTACACATCCGTTTTGTTTAGGATGGTTCCCTTTAAAAGATTCCGCAATGGTTATCACGAATGATATCAGAAATCCTTTTTTTATTTCAGTTGAAAAGATAAATACAAAAATTGGATCCAGTGGAGCGCAAAACTCAGAATCTCAATCTAGAGGTATGTCGAAAGGTATGCTACCTTTTTACGAAAGAAATTATATAACGCCTGCCTATTATTTTGTTTTCATCATCTCTACCTGGAATGAATTTATGTTCGTGTTCCTTTGACTTTGGAATTGACGCTAGGAAGGCAAATAGAAAATAAAATAGTGATTCCTCACCCCAAGTGCTTCTAAAAATATTCCATGTGACCCAATATAGCTCTACTATTATACTCACGAATTTGATATTAGTTAAAAGGATTACACTGGAAAGACAAGACATATTTGACATACTCAATCAACACTGTAGCCTGTACCAAACCCGCACAACGGGTCGATTATTACTACATTTCGAAAATAATATTGCTGTGTTCCACATAAAAAATAACATTTATGGTACAGGCTAATATCAACTGTTGTTTTCTTCCTTTTTTATTTTTTCCTTTTTTAGTTAATTTGCAGAAATATTATATGGCTGCTTTGTCGGTTGATACCCTCTTCTTTGTGGCGTTTTTTGTTCTTCTTTTTGTTCATATAAAGTAAGTATAGTATATTATAAAATCAGGTCTTAAACTGTTCTTTGTTCTTTGTATGTTGTATGTTCTTAACTTTTTATCCTATTTTTCTATTTAGTTTGAGTTGCAGTAGGCTTTTCAAGCCTATTTTCGCAACATGGATACTCTTTAGTTAGTATCCCGTCAGCAACCTTGGACTGACTACCCAATTCCCCTCACATGGCATGGGTTGATCCGGGCAAAGGTTCGCTCACTTGCCAAGTGAGCCACTGCAAGTGAGAATCGAACCTTGGTCTTCCGTACGGGAATCAATTCAATAACCACTGAACCACGACGCCCTTTTGCGAGGCCTTATATTCTTATATGATTTATTCGGTATTAGAAATACATGCAATAGCTTTCGCCAATTTTCAACTTTGGTTTCTGGTTGATTATAGCCTTGTTGAAATCGTGAAAACAAACTTGTTGTCAGAAAAGAAGATATTTTGAAACCCTATGTTTGACAGTGGGTTCCCAAGTAACCCCCGTTGACGGTACTTTCAATGAAATTTCTTATTCAGAGTTATTCTTCAAACTTTTATGGTAAATAATACAGATATTTTGACATATTTCTTCTCGTCTTTTTTTTTACTACAGTTATCAAAGACATATTGCAAAAGAGAAGATAGAGTACAAAGTATTTCATCAAGAAGATGAATATTAAAAAGGAAACCTCTGACTGTGATTGCGCCCGATACAGGTTCGGATACAGAGGTAGGCTTTAAACAATGGAGGAGAGTCCTTGAATAAGAAAGCCTTCCTTCTGTATCCAACACTGCGATGGCGTGATGAGTGAGTATCTTTCAGAGAGTATCTCCGAATAGCACCACATCCATGAACAGCAACAACAGCAAGAACTTTCACCTAGATTTGCAAGTGGGTGAATTACGTATATTCCTTAGGGGGATTAATTTTTACGGGGGGTTTTTTTCAAGATTAAAAGATTTTAATTTTCGCGAGGATTAAATTTCGCACGCTTGCCTCTTTTTTACTGTTTTACTATTTTCTTTCGTTTAATTAGGGGCTCTAACCAAAAAGCATCAAATCAAAAAATTTGCGAAGATTTAATTTTTTTTAAATGGCAAAAAATTCGTTAAAAATCGCAAAGAGTAGTTGCCGCCAAAATTAATACCCTTAAGTAAAGAATGACAAATAAGCAATAAGCATACATCATTTTTAAGTACATCAAATCTAAATATGTACGAGACTTGCATTATTATGTTTTACACGCTCATGCAGGGGCGGATTGTGATACTATGGTAACTTTTATTTGCTATACACAAAAAGGTTGCGTTATTTATAGCATTTCGAAACTACTGTATCTGTAATGCTTTGCAAACAGAAAAATGGAGAATAATCATGCTCTGGGTACGACATTGGGAGATGATAAAAAATTTAAATTTGGATTTTTGAGAATATAGCTTAGGACTATAAAAACGTGTCAATATTCTTAACATATTTTTTTGTAAAAAATATTTTTCATATTTGAATCTATGATTTTTATATTTCAACATTTTTGTACATATCTAACATTTTTTGGAAATAACGGATACTTCATACATAGGGAAAGTAATTTATGTACTTTGCTCTTCAATTAGATATTCCCGCAAAAATTTTCCATTTTTTTTTTAACTTTTTTTAATAAGAACAATTCTATAAGAACATCGAGCCTCAGATTTGGTGGTAAATTTTATCAAAAATTATGAAGAACTAGCAATTTCAGTATTGGAATTTACCTAAAGAAAGCTTAGGACTAGGAAATAATTTTAGGCATATATTTAAGGGTGAGGTGGGGTGGGAAATCTAAGAAAATTTGGAAGTTAAGAACCCTCATCCGAAATTTACTGGTTCTTATAAAAAAAAGAGTGTATGATCCTTTGAAAAATAGCTTTTCTTCGAAATCTGGCATGTAAAAGACAGAAATTAAACGGGGAGGAAACTTTGAATTTAAATAAAAAGTCAAAAAATCTTTTTAGAATAAGCCAGCTAAAATTTATAGAATCAAAATCAACAAAAAGCTATTTACAATATTTACAAGATAAAAGCAATTAAAATATACCCATTAATAAAATTTAATAAAACGCAGACCCGACCGAGAGCTATAACCTCACAGAAACTACCCAGACCAAAATGACAATTTTCACAATTATTTGACCCCTCAGTCACTCTCTGTACAAGAGTAAACCAAGATGGGAGCCCATCTACTTCAAATCTTAACTCGATTTAGAAGTAGACGGGTCTCATTGCTTGATTTTTCTTCAAGACCTTCCCTATTTCAAGCGTTTTGATTGGTTCAATTTTGTAACTGTCAGTTTGGTCGCAAATTCAAAGGGTTCAAAGTTACTTTTTTTTCTCATGTGAGCTCTGTTAAAAATTCAAACTGTGGCAAACATCTGGCTTTTTGGGATTTTTTCAAAAAGAAAAAAATACGTAATGGAGCCCATGTTTAATAAATTAGATTCGATACGGCAAAAAAACCGGCTGACTTAAGTAAGCCTAAGAAAGCCTACCTCCTGTTTCCGACATTGATTAATTTTCTGACATTTAAATTCGTTTTGCTGCTGAGAGTCCATTATTTCCCAATAGTATCATAAACGCTAACATCAAAACCATTATTAATCTGGCCGTTTCCGGATCGATTGGTATCCACAGGATACGGTATTTCCGGTCTTTTCTTTGACTGGTCGAGTTGTGGTAATTGTGTTGCCGTACGAGTAGCCGTTCCACGTAAGCCTCTCTCGTTCATATCGTAAACGTGACTAGCGCCGTTGGATCGTGTTCTGTCTCCGCCATATTCGGAACGCATCTTCATCTTATCGATATCGCTACGTAGGTTCAAGCTACGTACACGTCTAATGATTATGAGGAAAAAAATTAATTCGTGATAAAATCCATTATTATTTTTATTATTGACGTACTATACTGGTTTTATTTTAAAAGTTTTGGAATATAGTCCAGTAGCCAGGTCTAAAAAGTCCAAAATGGCAGTGGACTAATAAAAGAACAATCACATAATTAATGTCAGGAATTGGCTAGTGACCGAGTTAGTGACTAGGATAAGAATTCAGTTGAAGCAGATCCCTATTATTTGAGATATCTGAATTTATACGGTTTTGGAAATGGAATAAAATATTCTTCATTCAACCCAAATTGTATCAACGTCCAAATAACATTCTGGCGTTAAAACAACGTTATTTGGATGTTAAGCTTGCGTCATACCTTCGATAAATACAAAGGATAATAGCAAAGCCAATGAAAATCAATAGTGTAATTGCCACTGCTGTCCCAAAGTACACCCACCAGTCAGTATCTAAGAACAAGAATGAATGAATGAATGAAAAACTCATGTGAATCCATGAAACTTAATAATTCAATCACTTGAGTCAACAAACTTATTGAAGTTATAAAAATAAATTACAAAGACATTATCTTTTATTATTAACCGTAAAAAATAATGGGTGATTTTAGTGAACGACTAAAAGACTTCATTTTGGAAGCACTAATTTTAGCGAACTTTCGATCCACAAAAAGTATCCTTAAGGTAGAAATATAAATAGCAGTAGTGGGTATAACGGGAAAATGAGATTCTTACCTTCGTCAGCGATTCGTTTTTCAAGTAATGTTACTGAAATGTAAAATATTATTAAGTCAAAAAATAACGAGACAAAGTATGAGACAATGCCCAAACTACAACTCGAGGAAAATTTTATTTCCTATACCTTATCGGACAAGACTTAGTCGAACGAAAGTGAGTAAAACTTTGCCTGATAAATAATTTTGTCCGACTAAACATTATTAGACTATTTTTCTCTAACTACCGTCTATGTCTTGAAACCACAGCCACATAAATTTACCGTTTTAACTATCACTTTAACAGACGATAATATCGTCTAACTAAACATTCGCTCCACAACTGTTTTTGAGAAATTTATTTTTTTCTTTTAGATTTGGCTTTTTTGTGTAGAATTTCTGGGAAGAAAATTTATCCCCTTTTTATTGTTCCTCTATTGCTAGGTGATAATTTCTTAGTCTGGTAGACTTTCAACTTGACCTCAAAAGAAATTACGAAATAGCACATTTGGCGGTGCCGTTAGAACTCAAAATGTCCAAAACAGTCTATTTCTGTAGTAAAATTATGAATGCCACTTACCATTTCTGAGTTTGATTTCAAGATTAGCTGAACTTTCACCAAGCGAATTTTTAGCAATGCACCGATAACTGATCGATCTTTTGTGGTGAAAATTTCCTATGAATTTCACAATGGTGTGCTTGTTACCAGCAGGAGAAATTACTTCCGAATTTTCCTCAATGGTGTAGTTGGCGGGTGGATTGCTGTCAGCACGACAAGTCAAATTGATGTAACCGTTGTCGTACATCGTTCCTCCAGTGATGTTGTGATTGAATGCTATGTCTTTCGGTGGATCTATGAAGATTGAGTGAAAGCAAGTACAAGATTTTGTTTATCGTTCATTAGTATACTCTGTACAGATTGTCTGTTTTGCCGTAAGTTTTTCGTGAAGGAAGAAAATTCAGCTTGCTGTTGTTGCCTCAATTTTAAAAGGAATTCACCCTCGTTTTGCCACAATTGTTTACGCTTAGTTTGAAAAATTTCAAACTAGAAATTGCGAATGGGAACAACCCATCAACGGAAATGAACATTTTAATTTTCCGTAGAAATCGGGTTCGTGTACAGACAACGGTACACTTGGAGCAGTGAGGTATAATTTGTAATTGGTACTTGCTGTGGTATATTCCTTGGCGGTCGATTTTCGATTTTTTTCTTTATAAATCGCAGAGGCGGATACAGAAGGTTATCAAAGATTTTGAGAGATTTTGTTGCTTTTGCTCATATTCCTTATTCTCCACTCTCCGTCAAATTTGAGTACCTCCTGTACCCGCCTCTGAATCGATATTCTTAACAGTCTATTCCAGCAGACAGGAGGCCGTTGTTTTTAACGTCTAAACAACGTTGTTCCAATGTCAGAACAATATTTGGACGTTGAAACAACGTTGTGTAGAATTGGAAAAATAAACGGGATTTTTTAATTAGAATCCACAGTAATGGGTAGATAGAGAGTTCGAAATAAAGTTTTTAAAGTATGGTCTGTTAGGTTTAATTTTCACCGCTAGTCTTTGCGGCAAACGGGGCTATGGGACGAGAGTGTACGAAGTTTTATCAACGTCTCGCAGAAA
>JAUJPO010079962.1:0-10762 GCA_032270745.1 Tiaropsis multicirrata
ACTCTGTTTCAGTACATCTGTTAGCCCACTTATTAAAGCTATTAATATCTAGCTAAGCTATATTGGCTGACCTTCCATCCTCGGCTGGTTTATTATACCATATAGAACTGATCTGCATTTCAGCCGCAATGTTTTGCAAAGCATCGGTTTTAAATAACAATTGTGCCACTTTTTCGTTTTCCATAGAATTTCTTATCTACAAAATGGTTTCGTTAAAGATAATCAATGAGATCAATGAGATCGCGAGAATTCTTTGTGGTAAAAAATCCTTAGAAAAGATTACGTCATCGAAAAATAAATTGTGAAGTCTTACGACTTGTAACGTCATTTATAACCAATCGAAATGACTTCCTTTATTTAGTCAATGTTGGTCCAGTATTACGTAATTTCATAAAATACTTCTAATCACCTTAACAAGGTCTTTGATGATGACACCTAACTTCAACCCAGTGGGTTCTGCTTCATATTTACCATGCAATGCTGGCTCAGCGTGGAATGCTTCTTCGAAACCACTTGTCTGTAAAATAATTGTGAGAAAAATATATATGCCAATATTTGGGACACTAACGTGTCTTTTAACCCTATTCATACTAGGAGGGAGGGGGGCTATTTTTGTACCAAAGGTAAACTTTTGGTAATAGCTCCTGAAGTATTTATAAATGCTATACAAGCGAAATTTTGTGACTTTTCCTAACTTTTATATAACATCAATATAAAATACATTTCACACCCTAAAAACTTTTACATCTTGAGCATGATGTCATTCATGACATGACATTCTTTGCATATTTTAACTTTTTAATGTCAAATATATCATTTAAATCGTAATTTGAAGTAAATTAAAAAAAAAGTCATTTCCAACTATTAATTTCGTTCTCAGCAAAAAATGGCCTAGTAGTAGTACAAAAATAACCTCCCCTAGTTTTGAACCGCATCTAAAAGCCTAGTAGTAAACAAGGAACTATAATAAAAGAGATTATACTTCTTTACTTTTAATGGGCGAACAAGCACCAAACTTTGCTTTAACTCTTTTCATTATATGTGTCCTGGAAAGGTAGTTTTACCGAGCGATTTGATAACTAGGCGCATGAAACCCAATGCTTTTAGAGTATTAGTATGCGGGAAAAGAGCTTTCTAACAGTACCAACTTTTTTGTCTATCACTTATGCAACTAGCCTAAACCGTCATTTAGAGTTTGGATTTTCTGAAATTGAAAATTTTCTTTTTTCAAAAAATACTGCAAAGTCTAAGGGTCAAATAAGTTCTCGGTACATAAAACGGATTGTGCTTTTTAAAAAGCATTTTCAGTTAAATAAAAAGGTGAAGAAAGGGACAAAAGGGAGGAAAGTTTCACAACATTACCTGACTCCGTGTGTCATCCATTTGGCCGTATTCTTCGTTATTCAGCTGCAAGCTACTATCACTGACACGCACTTCACGGTACGACGGTCTCTTCCGACCACCATTTTTATTCTCACCACACCAATAAGCCTTTGTGAACGGAAAATACCACGGCTTTGGTATACCGTATTCACCTAAGTAGAGAAGAAGATTAATTCTTATTTTGGTCTTAGTCTTAAGGCATCAAGTTTAGGCTTAGAAATTTGTTGGACTGAAAAAGGAGAGATTACGTGGTTTTTAATCAGAATTTCAGGTTTTCTTGTGTATCTGCAAAGTTAGGCTCACAGTCGCGGTCAATTCTAATTCTGATGTTAATTTAAGCCGGCGTAATGCTATTTTTAATTGAATTAGTCAGTATTATAGTCAATATAAGATCCCATGCCGTATTCGCCTATACGTTTAATTAATAATAAGCCTAATTTTTACTCCCACTTTTCCAAGGAACAAGGACCAGAATATCTGGTGAATGGGAAATACCAAGATTTTTGGGATACTGCAATCATCTGCAATAAAGTAGTAAAAAATTGTCGGTAAAAACACTCCCATGAAATCAGGATATAAACAAAGATTTACAAAATCAAATTTTATTTATAAAATAGTACTAATAATAGATAACTTTTAAAAATACATAAACCACAACCAAGGCCACAACACTTCCGAAAAATATTTTGTCAAGCTTCAGATGAGGTAGTCTTTCCTTCTTCTTGTTTTGACAAAATAGAGGCTCTGCGAGTCTTTCTACATGACAGACACTTGCATATGTTCCTTACGCGTCCTCGGACGAAAGTTAGATAAAACAATGGGTTGGTAACAGCACTTAAAGCTGTCAAACACTGAAGAAATGTCGCCAGTATTGACTGTCCTGTAGACATCTGCTCAATTCTTTTTTTAGTCTCGATCAAATTAAGGTTTGCCAGTCCACCAGTGAAATTTGTCATTTCTATGCAGATTATTAATCGATTGATGATAAAAGGTAGCCAACACAATGCAAAAGTTATAACAACCACACTGGCAAGTTTTGTAAAATTTCGCTCGTTTCTCATTTTACGTTTCACTTGCGCATCATTAGGAGAGTCGTCAGCCTGATTTATGTGACGTCCACGATGTCTCATCTTTCGCCAAATAATGACATAACACACTAACATTACCAGTATCAGAAATGTTGGTAAAACATGCATGCATACGGCAAAAATTTGATGGTCTCCATCGAACCGTATCTCTGTCAAGATGATACCCGCCAGTTTGGCCACCCAGATGAAAGCACACAGATATGTTGAGTATTGACTGTTACTCGTTCGATACTGGATGGGGCGAGTCACAGAGAATAGGCGATCCAACGTAATGAAGAACAGAAAGGTAGTTGACACCAATAGTGCGCCCAGAGTGTGTAAAATCAAACGTCCAGTGATCCACAGTTTCCTATCCAAGCCGTGGTAAATGAAATTGAGAATGAAAGAAGACAACCCCAGTCCGATCAGAGCGTCAGACATTGCCAAATTCAAAATGAACACAGCAGAGTTTGGAAGTCGTTTGTTACCATTGCGTCGTTTGTTTTTAATGATGGCGCAGGATTGGATGACGTTTAGAATGCATGCTATCACACCGATTGGTAGATATGTGATGCTTGTTCGGAACACGTAATTCTCGAGGTTTATACTTCTTGACAAATTGGATGATGGCGTCGAATATAACGACATTTCGCCCCCAGCAAAAAAGAAAACTTTTTCCCCATAATACAATAAAATGAAAGTTTATAAAGTATATATACTTAAAAAAAAAGCATTATATGAAACATTAATGCGTGGCGTGGCAATCTTTGTCTATAGAATCAAATTCATCAATTGATATATAAATTTAAATTCGCCGCAATAGCCATACATTTTGAATGAAACAAATCATGTTTTTATCACTTCCTACCCTATAGTATTTCCTAATTTCACAAATCTGTATTCACTCGCAAAGCTATCTCCTATTTAGAATCATCCAATCAGGTTGTTTGAAATAGCAGAAAGTCACCAAAACATAGCCCTCCTAACCTCACTCAATGCTTTTGAAAGTGGTCTGTTGGCATCTGGTAGCAATAGTTGGTATTGAACTTTTTTACCTCAACCTTAAAGGAAGGAACACATTTCTAAAAGACTACAATCTTTTGACCGTGATTGTGTCACATTACCCTAAAAACAGAAAATGGAACCGTGAAATGGAATTCTATATTAATTACCTGGTAAAACATTTTCAAAGTACCACATTAATATCAAGTACAAGAAGGTGTCAAGCACTAAGAAATTGACGGCCCATCCTAAACTGAATTTATCTTGAGGCATGGGGTTGTCGTAGAAATTGGACCATTGGGCACCGATGCCTTGCTCTTCCCAACGCGCCACATATTTGAAAGACATTCCAAAGGCAGTCGTCGAAAATAATGACTAAAAGGAAGAAACAAATTGGAGGCAACTTTAAAAACAACTTTAAGGACAAGCTTTGTTCATAGAAAAAACATGAAATAACATTCGTCCCGCCGAAAAGGGACTAAAATTTAAAGCTTAAAACAGATCGGAGAAATCAGGAACACAGATGACTCTCAATATTTAGAACCACACTCATTTGAAAACTTTCTATCCCCGTGGGCTCGTTTGTCTCCTAAATCTCACTCATTTAATTTAAGTAAACTCTCGACCCCTTTGAGGTACTTTGAATAACCGGGAGTAACCGGTTATTATTCTTACCGCTAGTCCTTTGTGACTGAAATTCATCTGTTCTTCAAACCACAACGTGATGGGGTAGGGGAGGTAGGTGAAGAAATAAATGATGCCACCGCAAGCGGCCGCTATGTTGGCTTTACCAAAGAACACGCTGATCATGAAGGCCAACGCGATGGATGAACAACAAAACATGAACAGTATGAAGATGATGACGGACATGTCCGAGTGGATGAGGATTTGTCCGGTTTTGAGGAGAATGGCCAGAGCGATGACGGAGATGGACATGGTTGCCAGACTGGTGATAAACCATGCTACCCAATGAACTGAATTGCTTAATCCCATCACCTAAAAGAGATAAGAGCTTCTTACACGGTACTGGAGACCAGAATTAACCAATCAATACTCGTGTATCGATTGATAAGTGGGTTATGATTGGTAAACAGCAATGCCTTTAACAAATCAAAGTTGAAATTGTAAAAACTTTAATACATGATATACACAACAAAAACTCAAACCTTCATGACTTCTTTGAGACGCATTTCTTTTTCATATACCACACTCTTGACGATCATAGACACAGTGTAAACCCATGCTAAGGTCATAAACAATGGCATTGAATTTCCAAGTCCAGCAATAAATCTAGGAAGAAATAACAAACTCACTCACATACATAGAACATATTCACATAAGACGGAGGGCTAATCAATATTTCTTACACAATCATAACTAAATAATGCTTGAAGGGGTAATAATGTTGGAGAACCCAGCACACAAACAATGTCTCTGCTGGGAAATAATTCAATTAATTATTTTATAAACTCAGGTGTTGAAGACAAAATGTGAATTATTGGATTTCCCCGGATAAAATTACAAAATGGTCAACAAATCAAGGACGTTCAGAGAGTTTTAAACTTTCAATGGCTCAAAATGTTTGTTTTCCTTTTTGACAAACATTGACATAAGTAGGTGAACTATATTCTTACAAATCTCTGATGTAACAAGGATATGGAAATTGCTGAACAAAGATTCCTGGTTCCAAAACTTCTTTATCGCTCATAATCTCAATGAAAGCTCTTTCAATCAAATCTTGTAAGAAAACGTAACCGAAGTTCAAATATTGATAACTTTGAAATCCTGTTCGTCCCCAAGGACCAGGACCTGCTTTCCAGTATCTAAAAACAATAAACAGTATAATAGAGAACATCTATTCATTACTCGAATCTGATTGGTTCCCGAGCGTACAATTATTTCTCTAATTGTACAAAATATCGTACAATCTGTTTCGAATTTTTATCCAATCGTTTTATCTTATTCCAAAAGTTATTGTTTTCTTTTATCCAATCAATTTCTCTTTTCTCGGAGCCTATTGTTAATTCATCCAATCAAAGTTCGTCAATTTCATTTTTAATTACAGCGCGTTTTTTTACATTTTTAAAAACATTCGAAAGACGAAAGAAAAAACAGCCTTCTGTGTGAATAAAAAAAACTTTGTTTTGATTAATTCAGTTTGCTTACAAGTTCTTTATTAACGCATAATATGTCGGATGCTCGTGCGACGTTATATTAAATGATCTATCTATCTGCATACTTTGAGTTTCAAAAAGTATGAATCAATTTGAAAGTATATCGACTTGAAAATTAACTTACCTGCTTTTAATGCGGGCAGTTGTCGGAATGTAATCGGGATTATATCGGATTTTATATTTTGCATGTTTCGGGAACGGTTTACTATCATCGTCTTCCAGATTTAAGAAAACAATACCTGGTAACAAAGGAAAATATTTATTATAATAAAACAAACAAGAACACAGCTCAAACAATGAAAAGACCCAGAAAACAGCGGAAAGACACAGCAGCAGTCGCAGCAGTGACTATATTCTAACTTCAAATATTTAAATGAAGATTTTATATAAAAAAATCGATATAGACGATCGCATGCGAAGAGAACAAGAAAGCTTTCTTCCAGGCGGTCAAAATAACTGGACACGCAAAAATGTTCTGGATTCCCGACGGCGGAAAAAAGGAAGAGCGACCGACCAAAGATAACTTCTTAATGATATTCATTTCAGGATAATCTTAAAAAAGCATGAAAGACCTCGACCTGCGTGTCGAGAAAAGCTACTTACAGATCTCGGTGAGAGACAACTTCTGCCCGCTAGGAACTAAGGTAAGGTTATGAGAAGCCTTTTATGGTGTCATGGTACAGTGCTTCAACCTTGTCTCCTATACGGGAGGCAAAGGTTCGGTTCCCTCTTACGGTGGCTCCACTTGGCAAGTGAACAAACCTTCTCCCGGGTCAACATATACCATGTGAGGGGAATTGGGTAGTCAGTCCAAGGGTGATGACAGGACGCTTAATAGCGTTAAGTTAACACAGTTAAGAAAATGGGCTACATTCTACATTCCTGTAACTTAATCATACGGATAGATAGATGTTCTGGATACAACTTTATTATGCGTAAGTAAATTTTTCATCTACGGGTGTTTCAAATAAAAAAGACAGTTAGAATAACAACATACTTGAAAGAAAGAATCCAGACTTTCGATTTTCAGTTGCATATTTGATAATATCATCCTCAGTCGCAACAGGGCGAAAGAAATCAGTCAAATTGTAACAGTCGAAGACACTGTTGAAATCCTCTAATGATGAATAAGCCATCTTTGCATAACTGGTCAACATTGCCAGTTGTTCTGCTGTATTGCTAATATTCAGATCTTGACGAAATTCACGCGTTATGTTAATGATCTGTCAAAGAAAGAAATGAGTTGAATAAAAGGATTTACAGTTACGTATCAATAGCGTAGACATGGGTGGCGCAAAATATTTTTTGGAGATCAAATGCTTTACAATGCTATCTATTCACGTTATCAAAAGTTCATGATCATATTGTGAAATTTTGCGCCATCTTTGACTACGCTACTGTTAATTTCTTCAAATTTCTGCCATTCGAATTCAATTGATCATTCAGATGAAAAGCTTGACTTAAAAAGAGAAAAAAGTTCGAACCTGTTTAATTTCAGTTCCAAAACGACTTTGATCCAATACTCTAATAAGTTGTGGTGAGTCCAGCTGTTGAGACAATTCTTCCAGCTAAAACAAATGTAGAATAAAGAATTTCTAACCAATAAAATGCATCGCAAAGCATTCGGCTTTCTGGAACGTTTTCATAGAATATCATGAAATGTCACACTGATCATACAAATTGCTTTAATTGCAATGCGGTAGGAAGCATCTTTGTTTTTTGGCGATTTAAAAAAATTCAAATTTCTAGAAATTTTAAATATGCATTCATGAAAAAAAAAAAAACAATTTTTGAAAAAGTTATTAGGGTATTCAAGTCATGTAGAAGTTCGAGTAATAAAGGTATAGTTTTTCAGCTAAATGCACACTGCGTATTCAGCAAAGAGAGCCAAGGGATCTTCTACGATTAACTACTACAAACATGCAGTCTTCTTTTAGAGACGAAAATCACAGTTCATTTTAAAAGTATTAAAATATGTATAACTGACCTGTTCAATAAGTCCTTCATTCCGTTCTAAGGTTTCCATAAAAGTGATGACATTGGTGAGTAAATCAGTTGCTGACTTTAAACCAGAACCAAACTGTGAATAAAATTTTTATCATTACAAAATCGACAATAAATTATAAGACATTTACTTCTAGCTGAGTAACCAGTTTGAAACATGCGACTAGAAAATCATATGATATATCGCCGAAATAGTTTAAAAAATAACAGTCGATTCTCTGATTATAGCTGACAACAAGAAAACTGTCTGCTAAATACAAAGGTTTCAAAATAAAAAAGACAATAAAAACATGTGGATAGTTTTACGGCTTCGGTAATAATTTAACCAAGGTAGAAAAGTCATCAACCAATCATATTGAAATTAAATTTGAATTCAACCGATTCAACAATCACATAAAAATTTAGCTACTTTAGAAATCTTAACATTGTTTTTGTGTCGGGACCTTCTGATCTTATAATGCTCTGTTCCTATAAACAAACCGTGTACAGTAGTATACTATAAACAAACCGTGTACAGTAGTATACTATATACTATAAAATACAGGACATACTGTATTAATGAAGGATGAAAGTTTGGCCATGACTTCATTGCTTTTCTTATTGTTTGGAGCGTAAAGAACGTGCGATGAAAGGAGTTTGGAAATAAACTCCACCAACACGTGATCATTTCCTGTGGTGTTGGGTCCACCTATTGTTTTGATGAAATTCCGTCTCTTAACACAACACGAATCTTCACTGGCTGAAAAATATCAAAAGAATTTCAAACTTTTTTTGATTAATTAGATTAACTGAATGATAACACTGAAACAATAATTAACTTCATTCAAAACAATAACAAAACACTAGGTTGGTACACTAAAGGTAAATGGCATTTTCGAATTCCATCCACATCACTTCTCTCTTCAAACGTCAAAACTCTGTTTTCACGAGAAGACTTTTTAGTTTCTCCAAATATCAAATAATGTTGATCTGCTTATTTTTGTCATAATTCATTAGGATTTTAGGACAGTTGAGAGCCCTGTACTTCTTAACAAAATGAAGTTAATAGCCGAATTATTCCTCCTGCTATAGGAGAATAGAAAACCAAGATGAACACCTAGACTCATTATGATATCAAGAGCGTTATATTGGAGAGATGTAAGCGCTGTTTGACAGTATTCCTTCTCGATTTTAATATTTCTAAGAATATGTTCGACGTAAAAAATGTTCACTGCACTCATCTGATTGCTGTTCTTGCTTACTCCATAGATCGCATTTGCTTGCCACAGAATTATTGTGCAGTAACTCAAAAAGACAATTTTTTTTAATTTATTGAAAAATTAACACTCGTCATCTCAATTTTAAATTCACTACAGAAATAAACACGAATTCAAATATCATTTTTATTATACTCTGAAAGTTGAAAAAGTTTTTACTTGTAGCGCAGAAGCAGTATTTGGCTTTTTTAATTGAACTATCATAACAGCAGCCTTGTTTGCGACATTCATCTGCACTGATGCCACCCCATCCACAATCAACTCGATGCGATGGATCTATTGAACTGCATGTTTCTATAACAGAAAAAAAAGAGAAGGAATTAACAATCAGAAATTTACTGCGTAAAGGTAAAATTCAGAAAATTTGCAAGTTTGTTGCATAAATTAAGAAGACAAAAATGAATGATACCTTTACTTTTTGTAGATGATGTAAACGGACTGGTTGGTTTGAAAGTGATTTTACCAGACGTTGTAGAGGCATCCTTCATCCTGGTAGTCTGTTTATTGGTCTTTGTAGTAGTAGGTGGCCTTTTTGTTGTAGTGGTTGTTGTTGTTGTTGTTGTTTGTGTTGTTGTTGTTATTTTGTTGGATGGAGCATTGCTTGCAGGTTTGGTTTGAGGTGGGGCTTCAGTTGTAGAAGTTTGATATTGAGTCATGTTTGGAAGGCCACCACACAAGACGTAAGAAAGCTCCATGACAGACATGTTGTTGTATGTAAAAGAGTAGTCTCGACTGATGTTTTGCAGGTCTTGAAATATCATTTGGATACTATCGTACCCTTCAAGTTGCTGGATCTGTATGAAAAAAAGAAGTCTTAAACTCAACTATTGAAAACACTGAAATAGGGCAAAATAGAAACAAAACAGGCGATTTCAAGCAAAATAAGGAAATTTAATTTGGTATTATTTTGTCAAAAAACAGGGAATGGAACCCCATCAAAATAAGAATAAGACATTTAATAAGCAACAAAGGGCGTTCTGTAGCTATGCTACCTCCAAAGATTTAGCAGTTGATATAAAAAGCATAATATTATACCTCTGAAAACGCATTTTGAGCTTCTGGAATTATCTTTGTCAATCTAACCTGAATATCCTCGATTGCCTTGAAGAAAAACAAATAAGAATGTTGTTAATTAACAGCAAATGACGTTATGAGAGGGCAAAAAGGCTTTTTTGACTGAACATAAAAAAAGAAATCCGAACTAAAAACCATACCATAGTCTATCGTTTATCTTTCTTGCATTTATTTACTTCATAAAGACCCCCAAAAGCAATCAATTCGAAAATAATTGCTCAAGAAGATAGTTAGTCCCCTGCGAGTATTAATTCCTACTAAAACTACCTATCGCTAATTATAACTACAAGTCCAGTGAGTAAGTATTGGCATGAGATAAAGTAGTAAATACTACTACAGATGAAGCAGTAAACAATACTGCTATTTCACTAGCAGTAGCACCAACGGCAAAGTTCGGCTTTTAGAATTCGATAAATTTGATTTCTATATATATGCCCATGGAGCAACAAAAACACCACATTCAAGACCAACTTCTACTGTACGTATAATGCAAGTTTTATGTAGTTTCAAAAGAAATAACATATTTATGTGGAAACTTTACCCAAATAAAATTTGATGATTTTGATGATATTGATGATAATTACCTGAATGCTTCTCCTGAGGGAACTTATATTTCTGCTGCTGAGAGTTTGTAGCTCAGAAAAAAATTGTATATCAAATACTGGATTACAAATGAGATCGGTCAAGGTGTTCTAAAAGAAACAATAATAATTAAGAGAACAATAAAATATAGTCGAACGTGCGCAACGCACTGGGCTCAACTTCAGAATTTTCCACACTCGTAGGCCCAATTGTAAAATTG
>JAUJPO010079984.1:0-10754 GCA_032270745.1 Tiaropsis multicirrata
TTTAACACCTATTTCTCTTTGTTTGTTTGGGTCTACTTTTTGAAATGGACGAAAAGAAGACTGCTATATTCTGAAGTCAATTATTGTTCAAATTTTTTTCTAAAAACGGCACAAGAGAAGACCTTGCTATACTTTGACGTCAATCATTTACTTAAAGAGAGGAAAAGTTTCAACAAAGAAATAATGTCACAAATAAAAAATCAGACAAATTTACCAACTCTTTAACTTAAATCTACTCAATTTTAAAGGAGACGGTTGGGTGGTGCGGAATGAAGACATTTAGATTGCCAACACAAAAAAGACATGAATTAAATATGAAGGGGTTAATAATATTTATTTTAGATTTTTACATGTGGCGAGTAAAGGCTCATGCCTAATGTCACTTTAATTCATAGATATATAGATAGATAGGAGTTTGCATAAAAATGCTGTAACATGAAAACATTTACATGGCTTGCACCATAAGATCTACATTACTTTACACAAAATGTAATTATTTACTGTTCATAGAACCAAGGATGTATAATAGAACTCTGGATAAACATCTTATAAAACGGTGGAGAGCAGGCATTGTTTATCTATTGTTTCAGAAAAAAATTGATGTTCTAGTATTGTCCGCAAAGGACAAAATGTCATTGTGATCAAAAGATCATTGATTTTGAAATATGTTTAATAAACTTTTTCCTTAAAAGCCATATTTTCTTCTCGTCTTTATGCTTTCATTTTTAGATCAGAATCAAGAAAAGCTTTACTGCAACTTTTCTCAAGACGCATTTTGGAAATACTTCTTTATGCAAGAAAAATTATCCTTACCAATTATTCCATGATTGATGCTCTCTGAGGAAAACTTATGATTCCATTTGGGAATTGAGTTGTTGTTTTTTATTTAATAAGGCAATAAAAAAGGAATGAGAAATGGTTTTATTGTGATGGGAGGTTGAACGATAATGTCATTACTGCAGACATAGCTAGAACATAAGATATCGATGAAAACTTAGCAAGTTGTTTATCCAGAGTTCTATTATTCATCCTTGATAGAACAACTTAAGGGTTTTTTACTGCTCAGTATTTGATTTGTCTTGTTTAGTTGCGAAAATAAGAAAAATGTCTTCAAGTTTTGTTAAAAAGCAAACAGCAAGGGGAAGGCCTAATATGCCATATGGAACAAAACCTTCTGTTGGAAATAATCAATTGCTGGTTAGCTCTGGCATACCGTCTTTAGACATGCTGATTGGAGGTGGTGTAGCTATTGGCACTTTGGTGATGATTGAAGAAGATTCACATGGTACATACAGCAATATTATGCACAAACTCTTTTTAGCTGAGGGAATCAAGTGTAAACATTGTATATTTTTTGCCAATGAGGAGACTTCTACAGGCGAATTTTTGAAGGAGGTTCCAAGTTGCATTGAAGATGTTCAGAAGATGCATCAAGCTGAAGAAAAAAAATCTAAGAATGCAAATGATGATGAATTGAAAATTGCATGGCGATACCAAAACCAACCAACTGCTCCCAAAGTGATTTCATCACAATTTGGACATTATTTTGATTTATCACAGCCAATCTCAGAGAATAAACTAGAAGAAGTTGATTATACCTGCTATCGTAGAAACGTAAATGTGGAGGAAAAGGTGGGAAAGAACAGCCATTATCAAGGTTTACTGCATCAGATTGCAGCAGAAATCGAAAGTCATAACCTCTACACCAAAGATTCTAAAGTTATTCCTCCAATTTTGAGAGTAGATTTGTGTTCGATTGGATCCCCAAGCTGGAATGCAAATTTTTCAAACAAAGAAAATTTTGATTCATCCCTGGTATGGTTCTTACTTGCTTTGAAGGCCTTGCTTCGAAGTTCTTTTGCGTGTGCTATGGTGTCAATACCAACGCATTTAGTTCAAAATGAAAAGCTTTTGGGGCGTTTACGACATTGCTGTGATATTGTGATCAAAATTGAATCACTCCCTATAATTGAGAAACATCCACTTTCCAAGGAATACCACGGTACTATGCAGATTACAAGAATGTCCAGCCTCAACTGTATCAATGGACAAAATATTGACTCTTCTGATCTTGCATTTAAATTGAAGAAAAAGAGATTTCTCATCGAGAAGTTTCATTTGCCACCTGATATGTCTGAAGCTTCTAGTATTCCAAAACCAGATAGTACTCCCAAAAAGTCCTCTACTCCTCTTTGTGGACAAATGACCCCTGTTAACAATGTGCTAGATTTTTGAAAAACATTTGAGAAATCTTTTGTAAAGTTTTTTTATTTTTGTAGATAGAAACAAAATACATGAAATAAAACCTCAACATAATTTTTTCTGATTAAAAAATTGCCCAAAATTATTAAGATTACTAAGGAAAACATATTATGTCAAGCCAAGACATTTAATTTTCATTAATTTTCATGATTCAAATCAAAAATTTTAATTTTCGTTTTTCTATTATCAACATCTATTATTTTGTTTTTTTTGACAGTGAAAATTAGAAGATTGTAAAAAAAATATGTCAACACCAGATGTAATGGAGAGTAGAGATGATTCAATGACCGATTTAACCAAGGTAAGCTCTTTTTGCTATCCTTTTATCAATTTCTGGCAATCCACTAGATTAACCTATTTGCCTTGTTACCTATCAACTTTACCTGCAACCAGTGTGTTTCACCAAATGACTCTATATCTGCCATCATATACGTTTGTTACTATAGTTTTTTCTGATTTTTGGTATGACTAGAGTACCATCGTGGGTAAAAATAGGATTTAATACTTCGTGAAAGAATTCTTCCCAGAGTAAAATAGCAAAAATCATCTTTTTATAGAGTGAGACGTGGGTGTTTATAGCCTGGACCCATACTACTTTTACTCATATTTCACAAAGCTCACATGAGAAAAAAATAGTATGGTAACTTTGAGCAATTTGAATCAAAACGCTTGAAATAGGGCATAATTTATATATTGAAGAAAGATTAAACAATATGAGACCCGTCTTCTTCCAAAATCAAGTTAAGATTTGAAATAGACTAGCTCCCATCTAGGGTGTTTAAAGATATCAAATAATATTTGAGACGGGTATTTTTTTCTTTCAAGATATTGATTTGAGAGAGAGGTGTTATAGTTTTTAAGAATGTTGAATATGTTTTTTTTGTTTTTTTTTCAAGATTCAGACAAAGGTGCTCTTACCCTGTGTAATGGCTGTATTTGGCCTATAAATTGAGCTGTGTGCATTCGTTTCTTCGTTCATTCTTATGGCCTTAATGGTTTCTTAATTTCATTTATTATCTATTATGTCTATCAAAGTATCACTTTCTTTTCTTGTATTAGGTGCCACAAACACCAGAGGAGTTTGCATGCCCTCCACCAATCATTCCAATTGTTTCAACGGATCAAAAACCATCACAGTTTGACGGTCAAGACTCTCGAATGTATTCCTTTGGTTCAGATGATAATTTACAACAGCCAGGAGAAAGTGCATCAAAGTTACCGAAAAATTTGACACCACTTGACTTACATAATTACTCTGCTTCACCAGATAATAAATACATTGGTAGCAGGAGTTTTGACTCCCAAAGTGAACATGAACTCAGCCCACGTCCAAAAGTATTTTACTAATTAAAATATTTAAAATATTTAAACTCAAGACAAATTTTCATGAAAGCAAACTGAATAGCCCCAGAAGGGCGCATATCTTTTATAATATGTCATAATATATTTCACAGACGATGATGGCTCTGACTGGGGTTTTAGGTCCCCCCTAAGAATTTAGGTCCCCCCTGAAATCAAGGTCCCCCCTAAATATAGACATCCGTAGGTACCCCCTGTGAATAGGTACCTTTAAAGAACACACCTTAGTAGGTACCCCCTGTGATTTGGCACTTCGTGTAATTTAAGGAAATCCTTACTAAGCACCCCTGAATCTCATAGAATTGAGGCTTCCAAGTTCCCTAAAATATATCTTGGATCATTTAACAACTTGGCCTTTGCTATTGAAGATTTCTTCAGCCCCCAGACCTTATAATAAGAAACGTACCCCCTAATATTTTGTTTAATTCCAGCCCCCAGCATTTTTTAGGAAAACTTTGTCCTTAACATTTTGATGATTTTCTATGTATGATTATGCACACTGTGATAAACCCCTGATTTACAATCTGGTTTTTGATTTAGTACTCGCCAATACCAAATAAAGACAACATTTTGGAGATCAAATGTGACGATGATGATGAAATAAACGGTAGTTTTTCGTTTTTTCGTTTTTTGAAAAAGTCATTTAAGATTTTTTATTCTACCATCCTCATTAGCATGCTCTTAATAGGCGGATGGCTGTTAACAATATTTTTTCGGATTCTTCATTTTAGATGATAAGAATGCACAAAGTTACGCAACATTCCTAAAGAAACACAACTGTTACGACATTATTCCTAATAGTTCAAAGATTGTTGTCTTCGATACACGTTTAAAGGTATGTAACGCAATTTCATTTATTCATTACAAATTAACTTGCATTGCTTTAATCAAGTTTGGCTCTTTTCTTTAGTTTTTAGAAATAGCCCTGGAGACAGCTAAACTCAGGAACCCATAGTTGAATGGGAATGGGAATCACAGTTTAGGGCTAGACAAATTAAATTTGTTGCTTATTAACAGGCAGATCGTTAGAAAAATATAGGTCGTTTGATAAAATGAAAGTATTAATTTCATAATTTAGGCTCATGTTATTACTAACTTGAGTCTATTTAAGTCCATCTATCTAGAGGGTATGTCTTCTGCCTTAGCATGGTTCTTTCAATTGTAACAAAATATTAAATTTATTGTTAATGAAAATTTCATATTATTATTTTTATAGTTTTTTGAAAAATCAGGGTCAGTCAGGCCTGTAGAACAACAAACTTGAGAAGTTGTATTGCAATGTCTTGTAATGTGATTTACACCAAAAAAGTGAACATTTCCAGATGCTCCAAATGTGTTTACTAGGTTCAAGTGTCCTTTCGGAGGGAGTTATTAAAGGTTTAATAGGGAGGACTAAATTGGGGATTCGCTCTCCAGATGGGGAGGGAGAAAGAACATGCAGATGTCATGGATTGTTAGTTTTAGTACTAGTTTTAATTTATTTTACAGGTTAAAAAAGCCTTCTTTGCACTGGTTCACAATTGTAAGATTCTTATATTATTGCTTTCTTGTTAATATATTATGGACATTTTCATTTTAATTGAGAATTATATACCCTTTCCTTTTTCTGTCAATTTATGTTTGCTAAAGGCATATGTTTTGCAGCTAATGCTCAGTATTTATATTCATAAGAAACCTGTATAAGAAATCTTTTCAGCTATACGTTCAGCACCACTTTGGGACAGCAACGAGCAAGATTTTGTTGGTAAATAACATTTTGCTTTAAGCTTGATCACTTTACTGTATAATCTATAGTATTGATGTAAATGAAGAATGGTTATTGAACATTCTGTGTGTTAGGCAAGACCAATTTAATTTGTTAATTAAGAATGTTCGGTAAGACACAACATTAATTTAGGTTAAAATGATAAAATAATGACATATAAATCGCAAAATACTCCAGTGCTTATACATCTATAAAGTTTTGGGTTTAATATGGAATAGATTTTCGGACTCTTTGAAAACAATTATGGAAAAAGTATGGTATTACAGTTTATTTTGATTTTAGGAATGTTGACCATCACTGATTTCATCAATATACTAATACGATATTACAAATCACCACTGGTATTACAATAATTTTCTTCTAACTATAGGACTCTACTCTATAATATTGTATTATTGTTTTACAGACGCCTGAATTTTGATGAAAAAAACTTTATGAACATTTTAGCTTTCAATAGTCTGGTTGAATCTCTTTTCATAGAATTCTCTTTACTTTCATTTTAGGAGAAAATGTGGGAATTAGAAGAGCACCAAATTGAAACATGGAGAAGTAAGTCATTCACTCTAAAATATGAAAAATTGTATTGTTATGTTCTTGAAAATATTAATTTCTTAATTTTAAGTCAGTCTTATGGCTTTTTCAGTCTGAAATTGTCCAATGACTGATGCTCACGCTTATTTGCCCGATAACCCTGTGATTATGGTGCATTCTGATGTATAGAATAGATCCAAATTAATAATAAAAGTGTATACATTCTACAGTCTACCAATCATTGTCTTCTTTAGATCTTTTCAAGAAAGATATACATTCGACACTATTGAGGATATCACCTACTGAAAGGTACATATTTTTCTTCTGTCTGCCTTTTATTGCTTTTCTCCAGATCCAACCATATCATAGAATCTTTCTGAACTTTGCACAGTGTAAAGACATCAGAAAAATAACGGAGTCTGAATTTTGAAAGAAATCTTGGCCTAAATTTGCCCAAGCATCTGTGGTTTCAAAATAGTATTTTCCAAGATAAACTGCAATTATTTGGACTTCTCTCTAAAGCATATCATGGGATCTTTTGAATTTTAACATGAAAATATTAAATTTCTTGAAAAATATTCTTTTGGGAATAGCCCCTTTCCCCTCCTCAAGTTTTATCCACAGGTTCCAAAGGTTGAGAGAGCTGTCCTGGATTTAGATGTAAACTGCAAAACTCATGCTGTTAAATTCAAATTCAAAACCTCTTTCAATAAAATGAAATTATGTTTTTAAAACACTTTTTCTCTTGCTCTCCCAGCTTGGCTCATACATGCTCAGCTGATTTACTATTTAATGCATGAAAATTTCACGGTTTCGCGGTCGAGTTAAAAAAACGGCGAAATTAAAATGCCGCGAAACTCGCATTTTGGCTTCAACCACAAAATTCATATAATATTTTTTCTTCATTTTTTTCAGTTTATTCACTGGTGTTCAAACACTGATGAAGAACAAGATCCATCGTTTACCAGTTATCGACGAAGAAACAGGCAATGCAATGTATATACTGACGCATAAGAAAATCCTCGCATATGTGTACCAACATGTAAGAGTTTATAGAACACTGCAAGGGTTTATAGAACCTAATTTGCTCGTTTGTTCGTTTTGCTTCGTTTGATTCTCAGGTTATTTTTTATGGCTTTAAAGGGTACGGTTATCGGGTCTTAATGTATTAAAAAATAAAATTTCTAAAAAAACAACATCCGTTTTGTTAAAAACGATTGGAAGAAGTAAAAAATATGGCCTAATTCTATTCAGCTATGATTAAAATTTTGTTTCTTTCAGCTGGATGATTTGGTGATGCCAGATTTTCTTGGGAAAACAATCGAAGAAATTGGAATAGGATCCTACGACAATATTGCCACAGTAAACTTTGTAGCATTTAAAAAATTATTTGTTTTGCTATACAATATCTTTCTGTGACTCGACTTTGATATGCTTTTGGGTGGCGAGGTTTTTTCTGTGATTCGACAGAAATAATTTAGGTGAACTACAACTGGTTCATAGCTGAATACTTAAAAGTTTGGCTAAATTAATTTTAACTAATTTTCACCGAATTCGACTCTCGTCAAAAATTTCTATTCTGCATTAATACTATTCCATCAAAGTATTCAATATGATTATTTTTGTAATTTTTCATAGATCAGTCCAACGGCGAAACTGATTGAAGCATTGAATATGTTTCATGAACGAAAGGTCTCTGCATTACCAGTCGTAGACGAAGATCAAAAATGTGTTGATATATATTCAAGGTTTGACGTCATGGTATGTTGTAGTATGCTTGAAAAAGTTTCTCGTCTATTTGTTTGTATGAAATTTTTTTGCATAAAGATGCATATTCTGCACTAACCATAAACCCTCGAATGTAAAAAAGCCTAATTTTCGAGAATAAAAAATTGAAAACGACCGAAAATTCAGGTATTTTTGGATTTTTGTCATTTTTTCCTGATTCTCTTACTAAAGTACCAACATGGTTGAAAATAACTTTTCATGAAAAAAAAAATTTTGTCCTACAACGATATCTTTTTCTAAGCATAAATTAGCATTTTTTTTTTCAAAGTACACTAATGTACACTAAATATTTTTTCAAGATATTGCTTAGAAGGGATTGTTTATCGGTTTTGGTTCTTCTATTTGATCACCCGGTATATTCATTAACCAAAACTGTATCACTTATTAATTTTATAGAATCTTGCAGCAGATAGAACGTATAACAATCTAGACATCACAGTATCGGAAGCACTCGCTTACCGCCAAGTAAGAGTTGAAGGCATTCACAAGTGTTATCCTCACGAAACGTTTTACGCAATCGTCGACCGTATCGCAAATGCCAAGGTAATTGAAAAAGAACTGTTTTTCTTATTTTTGTTATTTTGTTTTATTTTGATACTGAAATTTCGATGCATGGGATTATCTGACATCTTGTATCGTTTTGTTAACTTATGCTCAATCTACTAATAACTTCATTGAGCTCCAATTCTTCTATCAAAATTCTTTCCAGGGGCATGGGTCCCACACAGACTCAAAGATTTCATTACGTCATCTTTAATACAGGAACACCCTAAATATACAGCTATTTGCTGCTAGTTTTGGATTTTTATAACAATGAAACTGGTGGCAAACATCCAGGGATGTCTCCGTAGAAACGTTTACGTAATGGATATCATGAATTTGTTATATATCCAATAGTCTTAAATATAGCCGGAGCCAGTCCCGGTACGGTCTTTTCAGCTATTTGTGTAAAAAGTTATCATTGTATATTTCTGTTTTCTTCTTCTTCTTCTTCTTCAGGTACATCGTTTAATCGTTGAAGATAACGAGCATCGTATCAAAGGTGTTGTATCATTATCAGACATTTTACGGTTCTTGGCGAACCCTCCCAGAGAAAGTGTTTCTTGACGTTTGCTCATTATCTTATCAAATAAATGAATGAATTGGTTTTAGTAAATGTGGTGTTTCAATGCACGATTGGTTGAATATTGGGACTCATATCAACGACGACGATGAGGTTTATGATGCACCAGGATGGAGAATATTGGTCTTTTTGCAACCACGCCGCTTTAACACGCATCAAGTTAAATTGTTGATACTATTTTATTTTGCAATTTTGCTCAGAGCCTGGTAATGGTGATCCATTAATTAGAGGAACAGAAATATCTATGCAATCTTTATAAATAATGTAGCAAGCATGTAGCACCTTATTCTAACACATTTCTTTTTCCCTGAATGAAAACGCGCGGTTTGTTCTTTTACTTTCTGTGACGAAAATTTCGAAAGGCGTTTCAGAAGTCTCACTGTAGTACGGAATGTATCAATAAGCTAGGATGAAATCAATGTTGGTTTTTAATACGAAACATCTAATTGCTCGCTTTTTATATTCCACTAAATTTATGACGATAATTAATTGTGATGAAATAATGCCCTCGTTTACTGTCTGGTAAACTTAATAGGTTTATATTATTTATTATTTCTATAAAAAATACATGTCATTTTTCTTATCAATCTTTCTTTTGTATGGCAATAGAAAGAAAACAATTTCTAAAAATCTCCTCCTAATCCTAAATTTTTGACAACCTGTCATCTAAAACTTCAAATATCTTTAATTATTTTTCCATGACAACCTTGAATGTTTTTGTCCATTTCGAACTGATTTAGATTTTCACTACGTTAGAACTTTAAAATATCATTCCGCTAAAACGATTCTACAACATTACATAAATTCAAGCAATTTAGATCACATTTTTTTGTACCTTATTTTTTAGTTGAAATATTTGATAGTAGAATATTATACTCCATATAAGTATACCTGCTCCGTTTATTAGTTTTTGTTCTGTTTTTCAATCATTTATCTTCAGCTCTGTATACCGGGTGGTCTAGAAAAAACATGTCGAAAAGTCTTTTGTAAATTGAGTAAAAGATTTTATCTCTAGCATCACAAAAATTTGCACAGTTAAAATTTGGATATATTTAGACTTCCCAGCAAAAATTTGGGTTCAAACAAGAAAAAATCGAGTAAATAACATTTTTTTTCGAAGTAGCATACATTTTGTATTGTAGGAAAATGATAAAAAATTGACGTCAAAAATTGAATTTATAGTTCTGATGTAACATTTAAGTTTAACAAGGTTAATTAAAACTATCATTGTACAGTAATATCAATAAGAGATATGTGCAGAAATGTGAAATGTGAAGAATAATACTCATATGATAAAATGAGCTCATTGGAATGTCATTTTTATGCAATTTCCTTGCTTTTCAGCAACCTGTTTCAAACGTGGCACGAATTGTTTCAATGCTCTTCGGATCTCGACAACATCACTCGCAGCATCCTTCCATACTTTTCGTATTCTGCGTTTTAGTTGATCTTCATTTTCAAACGGCTCATTGAATCGGTTTTCGTACACCTTTACTTTCACTTTGTCCCAAAAATGGTAATCCAAAGGGTTACAGTCTGGTGACGCTGGGGGCCACTCGTTTGACTTGACGAATCGTGTTTTAAGCCTTTCTTGTAAATAGCCTTGAACAAGGTTTGACCGATGGGATGGGGCGCTATCTTGAATATAAACCCAATCTTTTCTGCTAACCAAATTATCGATTTCGGGAAGAAGCTGTTTGTTGAGATGTTTCTGGTAGGAAACGGCATTTACTTTCAGTCCGTAGTCGCTCACAAAAAAAGGCTTTGTTGCCCCGTACCACGAAACACAGGCAGATACCATCACCTTTTTACTTTGTCTGTTCTTTTTATGAAATAAGCTAGCATCAGGAACATCACGTTTCTTTCCCTTCCCATAAACACGACTATTCTGACTGTTGAATGGGACTTCGAGTGTAAAATCCTTTT
>JAUJPO010079995.1:0-10753 GCA_032270745.1 Tiaropsis multicirrata
GTATGTTAATTTTAGCACTGAAAAGCATCTTTGAAGTCAATTGATTAATACTGTTTATCAAATTTGACAAGAATTTGGCACTTCTGGCTCATTTTTCGGCTGAAAATTTCACTTCTTACTCCTGATTTTAGATTTATTTTAGATTCGCGAAAGTTTGTGTCGAAAATTTCGCGAGTTTTCGGTCTCGCGAAAGTTTGTACGTCTAAAGTAGTATGAGAGATGTAGAAACCGTTATAAAAAAAGAGCATTAGATCAGATATATATTACTTCTTTTAATCAAAAAGTCACACTATTAGTAAAAAATCTATTAAAATTATGTACAAAATCTTACATACAAAAGGTAATCTCTCAAAAAGTAACTAGATAGATATGACAAAAAGCACCGAACACTATAACGCGCGTTGTTTCTCCCATCATAAACCGTCTTTTAAGCAGAAACGACACAAGTCTCGTCATAAAAAAAGACAGCTTTGGTTAAACATAGGAATCATGTTTTTAAACGTCGTATCATTGTGAAAACAAACATTCGAAAGTTATCATATATAAAACATTCGTTACCACTCTGCGAAATGACGTCACTTTTCCTCGAGTGATTTCAAAGAAAAGAAGAACATTTTAAAAATGGCGGGAATTTTAGCTAAAAATTTCTTGTTTGACCACACTTTCTCAAAGTTGTCTTAGCCTTTTGTATTTTTTGTATTTTAGCAGACAACAACTTCAGCTTCAATGACCGGTGGAGGAGATTCAATACGTTCGCACTCCTTCGCTTGTCTTTTGACAATATTAGCCGTCCCTGCATTTCTTGGAAGTCGACGGACTAGCGCCGATGGTTTTTCTTTCACTTTCGGTTTCTCTAGTTCTAACGGCGGAACATGGATAGGGAATTCTGGACTTGTTGTTTCAAGGTTTTTAACATATGGCAAAGTCACCATTTTCATAGGTTTCAACGGTTTCCCTAAAAACAAGAAATACTTCATGAAAAAAACTACACACGGGTCTTTACTTCGGCCCTTCAGACAAATAATAACAAGTCAAAGTCGCAATGAAGACATGGACGGCAACTACCTATCAAGAGTTTCAGCCTAGTTGAATGAATAACTATTTTAGAATCAAGAAAAGTATTTAAATTTATTTTCACTGCACCTTGGGGAGTTTTTTCGAACTCTTTTAGCGACTTTTTGGTTAGCGTTCGCCGACTAGGTTTCTTTTGATCCACTTGAGCAAGAGTATGTAAACTTAACAGTCGTGATCGCTGGGCATCGGTGATTGACGACAATTGGTCGAAAGGTCTTTGTGATTTTCCCGACTGGAATCGGCAGGTCGAAGGATCGATCGATATTCTTGTTCGGATTGTTCGCCCGTCGGAATCGTAAACCGATTTTCGTCCCCGATTTTTTTGTGATGATGCTGCGAAAGAGAATGGAGAAATTCAGTCAAAAAACAATTTTTAAACTAGATATCAAATTATTAAAATAATTTAGGAGAAGAGGAGATTAGCAATGAATCTAAAGATTGAAAAATCGTTTTCTGAGCAAGAAGCCGTACATAAGATCAAACTGTCTAACAAAACTTCCAACAAAACGAACAAGCATTGCACTGTAAATTGAGATTGACCTCTAGAGAAAGAAAACTTTGAAAACATACCATAAGCAGCACCAAGTGATTGTTTTCTCATTTCTAGAGCACCTCCAGTGTTAAAGAAACTCGATCGTCGTCCTGTTGTCATCGCTTGATCACCTAAGCAAAACAAAATACCGGGTGTCCCAGAAATTCTTTTCGGTGTTTTGTGGCCTCCTGGAGCCGAAAAAATTGTTTGTTGATCAATATTTTTATTTCATTAGAGAGAGGAAAGTCGGACTTAAATTTTGAGCTATAACTTTTCAAATTCGGTTCAGTATTTACCATGTTATGTTTTTAAGTAAAAATCTTTTAAAAAAAATGCAAAGATATGTCAAAAAGGGGTTTCAAATTAGGCATTTTTTGATGATTTTACAATTTTTTTTTGTTGAAAAATTGCCAAAGATTGTCGTATTATTTTTTTCTGCTTTTCCTATTATTGATTTCTATTTTACAAAAATTATTTTTCAAACCATTATAACCATTGATAAAGTCTTAAACTCTTAAAAAGAGTGCAATTTTGAAATTAATTGTGTAAATTTAATACCCCTTTTTTGACGTATTTTTACACTTTTCGAACAATGATGTTTTTCTTAAAAAGCTTACAACTTGGTGAATACTGAACCGAAGTTAAAAAGTTATACCTCAAAGTTTAAGTTAGACTTTCCACTCTCCAATGAAAGGCTCCAGGAGGCCGCCAAACATCGAAACTCTTTTCGGGGACAGCCGGTACACAAGGTCTTTGGTAGAGACGAGAAAGTAGCGTATACTCTACAGCTTGACAAAACAAAATACGAAAGGTCTTCGGTAGAGACGAGTTTGTAATTGCATATCTATGAGAAGAGAAGACTACAAAAGCAAAAAATTAGCGTATACTTTTCAGGCAATTTCCACATTTCCTTTTTCCTTAGTTGTACTTAAAAAACAACGTTTTTAAGAATTTTTGGTTTGATTAGGGCAAACTGTTCAAGGGATTTCCTACTCAATCCTTCTCCATTCTTACTCAATATATTCAACTATTATTCCCTTTTGCTCCATCAGTTAGTTACCTGTACGTTCAGAGGTGGCGGATTTATTCCCAAAGAAAGGATTCGAGAAGACGATGGATTTCCCTTCCATATCTTCCAAAGGGATGCCACTATCGCGAAGTTTCGATTCAATCTGAAAACAGAAATCCGTCAAAAAGAACTGTCGTCACATTAACGTCATATTATGTTATATTACTAAAAATGTCGGTTTTTTAACGTGTCGGCAATTATAGAAGTACATAGCGGCAAAGTAACGTCAGTTTCAGACAAATATATATTGTAGCGACTTAGTCAAGATGTCACAACAATAAAGCAGCCCATTGCCCCTTTCACATCTTTGAAAACAACAAAACATTCTGATAAGATTTGAAAGGAAGGAAATCAGTGTTATTATAAGGACAAGGGTATCAGTGTTATGGAACGGGGTTTCAATGTATTACCTTTTTCAACTCATCTTCTGCTTCATGTTTTGAAAATAGAAATGTGGTGACGTCATAATCTACTTCTGATGAATTGTCAGCATCGTTTACCGCTTTTGCCATCGAACTATGGAAAGGAAAAGAGAGCGTGAAAAACGTCTGATCTAAAGATTTTTGGCAGCTCTGATATAACTGAATTGGGGTTGTATACCAAAGTCGGTTTTGTCGACCAACGCAAAAGCCGCTGATTTTGTTGGCCGACGGGCTAATTTTGCCTAAAAGGACAAATTTCTGAAACTCAGTCCAGATCAAGAGGGGTTGTTCTGTAAAATACCTGAGAATATCTTGAAGACCACGTTTCTCCGATAGCAATTCTTTTTTACGCTTCTCAGCAACCAGTTTATTCAACCTCCGTCTTTCAGTCAACAATTTCTTGCGTTTGATGTCATGCGTATGTTGTCTTTCTAATTCACCCAAAGCTTCCTTCAGATTGCCATGTTCGTTCGCTTGTGAACGAAAGGAAAGATAATCTTTCCAAAAATTGAACATGATCCGAAAAATTGTGGTCTGAAGAACATAAAATAATATTGATGATGAAATCTTATTCTAGGTTAGAAAATGGTATAAATGACGAGTAGCCCGGCTACAATAAATCACTTTTATTTAACGGCACAACGCCTGTTTTCCACCGAACTTAATTTCTTAAGCTTGACGCTTAGGATACACATACACAGTGTAACCGCTAATAAACTTATCGTCAACACAAACCGATCAGTCTGCAAAATGGTCATCACAATGATACCTGAACATTCTTCAGTGTCTATCTATCACCAGATTATAGAAGGGTAGAAAACCCAAAACCTGAAAACTATCCTATACGTTCAGCCTACAGCCTACACAAGTGCCCCTAGATGGTCTCAAAAAGACCACGTCGGTCTTAAATTCAAAAGTCTCTAAAAATGGCTTGAATAAAGTAGACAATTTTTCTCGATGTTTCGTTCTCCAAACTCGTTTAAGAGACTTTACTACGGAAAACTTAAGAGCGAAATGGCTTTATACCTGTGCTTCACGAAACAGATAAGGACCATGTTGAGGGCTCTTCCCAAACGCTTTTTCTAAAAGTCTTTCCGAGATTTCGATGGGAACATCAATTTGCAGTTCGGGTGGAACGACGGATTTGATAAACACATCGATCATGGTCTGTATTTTGTTTCGGATGATCGAATCTTGAACATGACTGTGACATAAATCCTAGAAAGACAAAAAATACGATATAAGGGAGTAGAAGCGACAAAAAGATTTGATTATATGGTTGGAGTTGTCATTTTAATACATTTTTATGCGTTAGAGTTGCACCATCAGAATGAGTTTTAAAGAGAAAGGGCTATCTAATTGTGAATTAAGGTCAGCAACAGATCGACCGTCTAAAGTCAAAGTTTTCGTCAATGGAATGACTTCTTTCAATCCTCTTCAAGCAAAAGTTTTTATTGACAATCGTTTGCCGAACTAAATCAATTAATATTCTACACGGCAAAAAGCGGTCGAAAAAAATAAGTCTACACTACCTTGTATTTTTGCACTTCCAGCCAAAAATTGAGATTATTTTCCATGAGTTCACCACGATATTTGATAAATTTTCGAAACTGTTGACATTCTTCTTCGTTACTTAAAGCCATTCGTAAACCAGCAACTTCTCGACTGCTGGAGTTCCATCGGTTGTTCAATAGCTAATCAAAATGTCAAATTCATTTCAAATTATTACATATACAATCAGATTGCTTTTAGGATCCTTGTTTTTTTTTGCTCCCAATGATATCGATTACATGGGTGAGGGGGTTGGAAAACGTAAAAATCTTAACTGCCAGGGGTTTGGAAAAAGAATATTTTAAGATTTATAGTAGGAAAAAAACATGAACACAATACCATTAGTAAAAAGCAAGAACAACAACTATTAAAGTAGTTTGGCAAATAGAAGTTGGAAAATATTTAATAGCGGTGGGAGGAGGGCGTCTATTAGAGACCAGAGAGAGTAGAGACCAGGCAACAAATCATTTTTTGGGCTTACCCTCCAAGCATGTTCACTTCTTTGTATTTTCTTCTTCATGAGGAGATCTTCAACAAGTTCAGTGACGCTGTTCCTTTGTTTCTTCCTTTGAAGGTACTCTTTTGTCTCTTTAAACAAGATCAGCCAACGACGTTCAACGCGAGCGCGCGAATATTTCTGTGCTTCGTGAATGACAGGTGAACTTGGACGTTTCGGTAATAAACGAATACTGCTGCTACTCTCTAATACCTATTGGAAAATAGAAAAATAGCCACATCTTATTTGCTTTTTCCCCCGTTTTTGATAAATTATTGAAGGCGAGCAATAATAAGGAAATCTTGCCTTAGAAAGAATAAACAGAAAATTAAAAAAAAAGAGGGAAAGAAAAAAATACATGTCAGGCCAACCCTAAAAATTATTCATTTCCGCGTTGCCGGGTGACGAGAAAAATTTTTGTTTTAAGATTTATTTCGTAAATCGAATTTATCAGAGAGGGGGTGGCGAACATGAGCGAGGGCGGATGTAAGTTTTGACGATGTATTTAAGTTTAAAAACTATAGTTTTTGTTAAAGATGTTTGTTTGTTTGTTTACTTTTCAAAATTTCAGAAATTATTACACCCATTCTAAAGTTTATCAAATATTTGCGGTCGGGTGACCTAAAAAGATTTCTCACCCGGCCGGTAACACAGAAACGAACTTTTTCTTTCTTAATCAAATTATTTGAAACTACTCAGCACTCTTAGGTACTGCTCTGCTGAAGTTTCCTTTTAACTTTCTATGACAAAGTTAGGCAAAACGAACCTTTTTTATGGCAGTCTTTGAACCAGGCGTATTTGGACCAAAGAAATAATTCTTGGACAGCCATTTTTCACGTATCTCCATAGCTTTCTTATCTCGCTCCTCTTTAACTTTATCATTCCCACTTCTTGGTAGTCTACGGAACACTTCCATATCCGTCCACGCTGTCAAATCCATTATACCTGGGTCAAAGAAATTAATACGCCAAAAGTTAAAATTTATCCTTTCCATAAAATTTCATTGCAAGTGTGATATCATATCGAAATCACAAGACTTCAATTACCCATTAAAGGTTTCAATTATTTCCCTTGAGACTTGTAACATTATGAAAGAAGCCATTATATGACGAACCTCTTGGCACAAGTTTGCTTACTTTAAGCCAAAATACCCAGAATTAGTTGAGCGATGACTTAAGTTAAGACTTTGAGAAACAGTGTTGAGGCTACCAGGTTCCATTTGTTCGGATGATATTACTTCAGCATTTTGTTGAGTGTAATGTTCATCCTTACCTTGTTTATGTCTTGTTTCCAAGAATGTTTGAAAATGTTCCAACTCCACTTTATTTCTTATGAGAGCATCAAAGTTCAATCCATCTTTACTGACAGGGAGAGGTCTTTCAACTTCTTCTGGTGATATCTTATCTTCTTCGTCGTCTTCTTCTTCCTCAGATTCTCCCTGAACAAAAATGATACGAAGAGAGGAGGTTTTGGAGCTGCCAAATTGAGCTTATTGAAGTTTTCCGTAGTAAAGTCTCTTAAACGAGTTTGGAGAACGAAGCATCGAGACAAAAATTAGTCTCTTTTATTCAAGCAATTTTTAGAGAGTTTTGTACTAAAGAACGACATGATCTCAACTTGGCAGATACATTATATGAGAGTGTAAAAGACCAGTCTCCGCTCATCGCCGCTCATCACTCGAGTTTTTTTAAATAAAATGACGTAATACTAGGCCACCATTGGCTTTTTTCCTGTTGACGTAATATTTCCTAACGAATTTTAAACCACAGAATGTTAAGCTTTTTACATACATGAGATTCCCCCCTGAACCATAGATAATAGATTCGGAGGAGATTCGAACCTTCGTGATTTGCATTATTTCTACTACACCACATATTTCTAGTAAAGTAGTAGGGAAAGTAGTTTTATTTAAAGGGCTCATTCAAGTTAAGCTTTTTACTTATGAGATTTTCCACTTAATTATCAATAGAATTGTAGAATGTTGGGCAAAAAGTGACAAACCTCAATTTCATCATCTTCAATAAAACTAGGCAATTTTTCTGATCGATTGATTTCGATATATCTCATGTGTTCATCAATCCGTAGCTGAAAAGTTATCGAGAAAGAAGGTCATATCTAGCTATCTGAAACAAATGTATTGTATTATTATTGTGTTGTAGTAATTCTCTGAGATGGAAAAACCTTTACAATGTTAGCGAGAAAATAAATTAATTTTTATCATCGCGTTTAGATTGAAAGATCTAAAAAAAGTACCAATTCTTACAACTAATAGAACTTATCAATATATTAAATTGAAACGTGGTTGTAATTTCGGAGCTTACTGTTTGGAACTGTTGTCTTTCTTTCATGATCAAATTCAACCATGGACGAACGAGAATTGTTAGAACATATTGTTCAGCTTCATCGAAAAGGTCTTCATAGGGAGGATCGATCTTCTTGTGTATCTTCTCTTTGATGTGGTCAGGGAATTGTAATTCATCACTGCTAGAAACACCGATAAATGTCGCGTACACCAGCTATGATTTGATGAATAGTTTGAGAAATAAAGTCAAATAGCCGCAACCGAACGAATAGTAGGGCCAGTATCACTTATTCACCTTTTGTTTCTTTCATGTATCATCCTGGTTTCTACACATTAATTCTTTTTAGTGATAATATTTTTGCGACAGAATTGCCATTTTTCAAACCGACCCAAAACCGGTCACCGCTTTGCCAGGTAAGTACCACAGGTGACTTCTAAAGACAAAATTGCCTAGATTGGAAGTTAAATTCACTGAAACAAAATTGGCATCTGATTGGCATGTCACTAGCTTTCAATTTTATATACTACAAGTAGTACTTGAAAACACCCTTTAAAGAATTATTAGAACTTACATTAGCTTTGCGAGAGACAGTATTTGGTTGGAAAGCATCAGCGAAAAAATATTCATTGAATTCTTGAACACCTTTCCAAAAATAATAGCAATTCAACCAAGACTGAAAAGAAAAAAATCCGATTCATTTTGACTCGAGTTAAAAAGAGATTAAGTTAGATTAAGTCCTTATATAACTATATACAATATATTCAGATTTAAAATGTACCTTAATAAATCCTTGAATCTAATATAATGATACATCACTCACCATTGTTATTCAGCTATAACGAGCTCTATATATATTCATGTCTTAATTTTATACATTTTCACAGTTTTTCTCATAAGATCATAAGACACAATACCTTATTTTGCAGGGAGGTTAGATAATTGAGAAAATAATGTCCACTCTGTTCTTCATGGATCAACATATCAACCAACGATTCCAAATCTTTTTCAATTTCGAAACTCTCATCAATGTCGTCATACTTGCTGCCCAAATCCATTGATTTGCTATAGAGAAAATACACTTTGTGATGTATACTACCCATTGGCTACTCCTTTTGATTAAGAATTAGTTTCGTTTGTTACTGTATAGTTTTGTTTCTTATTTTTTATCTCCATCTCCAGCTGTTATTCCCTCATTTCTCATCTTAAAAGGATGGACATTTTCTGTACCAGCCAATCCCGCTTTTTCCTTGCCCAAGTATAGACTGACACTTTGTATTAGGTTAAGATGTGTCTGTATAGTGAAGGCTGATATACCAAATTGGTAATGATTAAAAGCCGGTCTCCACTTAGCGAGAGCAGCGCGCGCCTTTTATGTTTCTCTGTTCTGATTGGTTTTAGAGATAACGTTACGTAACAAACTGTTACATTACGCTACAAGCTTAGCTCTCGCTAATTGGAGACCGGTCTTAAAGGGAAGATTAATACCAAGATACAGTGGAAGGTGGGGCAGTCGAAGGAGGTAAAGGTGTAATGTAGAGACGAACGGATTTCTTGTCTTCGATAGAAACCGCATCGTTGTGATAATATTTCACTGGTTGTGGTTTGAAGCCATAACCTTCATGTTTTGTATCGGACATCATCTGTGGTGAGAAAGTTTAATAAAATAAATTATTTTAACCTTTTATTTTCAAAACAGAAGACCCGAAAATGTCAAAATTGTATTGACACATCTTAAAAGGAAAAAGTTGCACACGTGAAGAAAAATCGGGACTGTGAAATAACTTTGTTTGTTCAGCGAATCTTTGCACTACCATCTTAAAAGCTATTTGATCTCTGAAAAAGCCATAAACTGTTAATTTTATGTTAAGTTATTTTCAGTATTAATAAAAAGCAAAAGCAAATCAGCGAAACCCCCCGAATGATAATCATATCATACAACAGAGAATTCCGTTGAAAATAAAAGCTATCAAGCTATTAAGTTTAAGATTCAAATTAAAAACAATTAATCGCTAACCTGTAACTGCTTATGACCAGCGTTTGTTGTCTTCGGTAGTTTACACGTAACAAGTCTTGGATAAGCAGATTTAGTTCTCATTTTACGACGGGTCAAACCTCTTTCTACCATAGATAGTTCATCACCTGATTGGTTAAGCTAAAAAGGAAAATGAAGGATGATTTTGAGAAAAGAAGATTAACACAGGTTCCGTGCGACCAGTCTGTAAATTACGAGTAGCTATCCTCTAAAACTCTAAGACTAAAATAACTTTTTTTTAATTGACACAAGGATCCGTGCGACAAGACGTACGACAAGACGGACAACTATACAACTATTTTCTGGGACTAGCAAAAGCATTCGAATTGAAATTTTGGCCGGTTGTAGATGTGATGATTTCTAAACTTTCTGTTGAGCCAACAGCGTATTTTACAGGCTGGTCAGTATTTTACAAATAATGTTGAACAAATGACTGACTATGCCTTGAAATTTCGACAGTAGGGTTATATCATAATTCTGGTCAACAAAACCTCAAGCTAATAATTTTCCAATCCTGAAATTTAGGAGTTTAAAATATATTTCATAGGAAATATATTCGGGGTGGTAAAATAATAATATTTGATACCTCATCTGAAGAGGACTGGGCTAGACGAATGTGGCTGCTACACGATAGTGGTCGTAATGGAATTTGAGAAGACTGGAGGTTTCTGTTGGTTGAAGTTGATGGGATACGTCGTTGAGTGATTGAATGTGATGAAGTTGTTTCTTCTTTCATTGAGTCCATTCTCTGTCGAAATTGGTGGATGGTGAACCGTTGACACCTGCCAATATGTAGTAACATGGTTGTTAAGTATAATATAAATTATATAAGAAATTGAGGGAATTTCGGTGTCCTGGTCACTAATTCTACACCACCTTATTGGGAAACCCGCTCAAACATGACCCTTTGACCACTTCCGGTGGAATTGGGCTAACTTTGGTGTACTACTAGCTATCGTACTCCGTTCAAGAAGTGGAAAGAAATAACTGGTGAGATTTGAACATTGGAGAGTTTGATGATTTCATTTGAAGTACAAAAAGTTTCATGTTAAACAAATACGACCAAAAAGTACGGTCACAAGGTTATTTATGGTTATTATTGATTATTTTTAACGAGGGGTTCTGTTTTACAGATTTTAGATTTTCCTCTTATATAGTGCGGTAAACGTTAAGGGTTAAAAGTGAGCACTTGAAATCTACAGGGTGATTCATAAAAAAGGCACCCCTAGCACTTTTGACGTAACTTGAAATTTACTTCTCTAATCGCAACAAAA
>JAUJPO010080006.1:0-25013 GCA_032270745.1 Tiaropsis multicirrata
GAAGAAACTACTTAGTTCTTCAAATGTGTTACTTTTTCTTTGGGGGAGAGGGTTTCAGGCGATATTTAAAAAACCCGGAAAGTTTTCCACCCGCCCGCCCGCCCGCCCGCATCAATTTTTGAGTCCTTCTGCAACGCGAACAGAACAATTTTTCGATGGCTGCCTTATCAATCACACATCAAAACCAAAACAAGAGTGAACACATCAGATTACTCCAATGCAATTAAAAAAATAGACAAGAAAGTTAAAGTCGTAAAATGTTTACTTCAGCTCATCGTCATTTTGTTTAATTGTTTCTTAATCTCTTGACCTTGAGATCAATTAGATTAAAAAGATTATCGGGTGCCAAAACAACGCACTTGTTTAGCTTTCCCAAGTCTTTTTTAATTGCTTGGATTTTGCCGTTTTCTCAAATTCTGTTTGATTGATATACTTGGTGCGAACTAGCTACAACGGCATTGAATTTTACTTTCGTTTTCAAAGATCATCAAAATAGTGTCTTTTTTGTCATCCCATTTTTTACTGGAGGTTCTCGAGTTACCCCGTTTCACAGTATCACCCGTTGACAGTAAGATTAGGTCAGACAGGAGGATGGTTGGATTCCCACTTGCAGGTTGCAGTGGCGTATGGTTCACTTGCTTGACAAGTATTAAAAAAGCAAACCTTTCCCTGTGTCAACTCATGTCATGTCAGTCACTTTCACACTAGCATTTTCTAGAGTTCTAAAAATGTAAATTGATTCTTACTATATAATTTCACTGATTAAGGCATCAAGACCCAAATCCAAGGCTGCAAGAAGACGCAAGAAGGTGCAACTCTGACGCCTGGATGATGCTCATCCACAGTGTCAGTTTCCCGCGTGTGTGTGCTTTTAGTCCTTCGCCCGAGTCCCGTAATTTTCGGGATACCGGGAAATCGGAGAGGGAGTAATCTCCAAGCAGATCCTGCGCTACACACACAGGGTTTCTATGCATAGACGATTTTATCGTCCGTTAGAAATTATTAATCGCGGGAAAAAATGTACGCGGAGTTTAAAGCCGTAAAAAGGCTGAAAGTGGCGGTAGAGTTTGGAACTTCCTAAATACCCGTGACAATTTAATACGCTAATACGCCATCAGAATATCAGATAAGGGTTTCACCGCATCCTAGAGCACCGCGTGTGGTGCGTGCAGAATATATGTCAAGATCTTCTATCACATTAGGGAGGGAGGGAGAGAGGTACTGACCGCTTATGATGACAGTCTAATCTCCAAGCAGATCCACTTACTCCACTGCGTCCGAAGGGGTAGGCTTCTTCTCATTCTCTAAATTGAAATAAAGTTTCTCAACCCGGGGGCGATCTCGAAACTACCGTGGTTTCTCCAATTTAACGCGTACTCTAATTTAACGCGTAGTCAGTCATTAAAATTTTCTCTAGCTCGCCAAAATAAGTTCTCGCCAAAATTAAATTTCATTACGATTTTCGCTGCTCGCCAAAATTAGTTCTCGCGAAAATAAGTTCCCTTAATGTATATCTTTATATAAATTACGTCACGACCAACGAATGCCTCGTTTTCACACAATTACCAAAGTGATTAAGTCTCACGAGACTCAAAATGACACATCTATCAATGGAGTCAAGTTTTGATAAGCTCCCTTGGGACTCGGTTACCATAGCTCTCAATTCAAAACGAGGCAGTCGTTGGTCGTGACGTAATTTATGAAAAGGTCTATTATTGGGAATTTATTGAAATATCGCAGTAGATAAAAATTACGAACATATTAAATCTATTTGACAAATTAATATTTTGATTAATAAACTATAATGAATTTGAATCCTCTTAATAAACTATATGATTAACTTACCAAACGAACACGAAACCCTCTTTGCTCCTGGATAATTAAAATGACCCAAAAAATAAAAAGAATAGTACAAAGTACAAAAAATCAAACTTGCTTTAACTTGATACTGTCTGTATGTATACATGAAAGTCATGTGAAAGTGCTTTCTCTCTAGTGTGGCGATTATTTGATTACTCAGTGAAAAATAATTTCACCAAAAACGAATATATCTTCTATCTTTATGAGTGAGTGAGCGAGGATATCTTTGGTTTGGTTTCGGTTTGTAAAATAGTGAAAAATACCAAACACCAACAGGTAACGCTGCTCCTGTGCTTAGAGTAAAGAATTACGTAATTCAATTCACATAAACCAAAGACTTCGCGATGTTTTTTAGTAGTTTATTTTTCCAAATGATAACCGCAATCAGAACAATTTTCTCTACTGGAGGTTGTTGACAGGCAGGATTCTACTGTCTTGCTGCATGCTGTTTTAGTTCATACATGACTTCTGCTGGAATTGCTGTCCGTTTACTCTTGAAGTTATTGCCGTTGTATGCAGTCGCCTGTAACATGACACAAAATGTTACAATACATCACATTGTACATATCTTTTAGAATAACAATGTATTCGTTTGAGACTATATTTTTGTTATTTCTTCTAAATTCGCTGAAAGGTAGTCTACCACACCATAAACAGTGACATGTATTTATTTTGCGCGTTCTGCAAAATAGCGTTCTATCCACATGTGCCTATACTTAGTCCGCGATTTCGGATAGCCATTCACAAGTCGATAGTTAACGGAAAGTAAAATGTACAGTAGACAGAAATGAAGGAAAACTAATGGCACAAAAGTCATTTCATACCTTAAACATATTGATTGTGTTAAGCGGAGGTGATGTGATATGTGTTGTGTCAGCATTCTCCAAATAATATTGTGCAAGTTCTTTATTCAGAAAGCAGTAAACAGTCAAGAATGCAATACCCTAAAACAAATAGCGATATAATTTTCAAATGAAATTGCCACATTGCCACCACCTTGTCACCTTTAACACCTCTTGTTCAGACCCGGTGGGGTCACTACCCACTGATAAAAAGGTCCGAAAACTAAACAACGAAGAGTTAGCCTCCATACGGTTATTACTACCTCCACTTAATTATAAAATCACAAATATAAAAGAGAATGAGATAGATACCTGGATAGTGTTGAAGAAGAAGAACATGTATTTTGTGAAGTCATCATTTTCTGTGACACGAAGAATTGCGAACAACCAGGTCAACATACAAATGGGTAGCATGATGGATGTGGCGCGAACGTTATCTCTAAAGGGCGGATGAAGGGCGGAGTAATCAAATATCATAAAACTATCTTATCACGGAAACGGTAACGTTTAACGCTATAATCCTAAGATCTTTATGCATGCTTTTTTAATCCAGACTTTCTAGATACAGATTCAGCCGTTGAAAGTTGAAAGACTAATACTAAGCATCTCCAGAGCAATCAAAAGAATGCAAACTACTCTTCAGGGTGTAAAAAAAATCATTTTACCTGACACTGTAGAGCTCTTCCCTTTCCAACTCCATTGTTTTGGAATCAGGAAGACTTTGCGAGGACCTTGGTGAGAAATATATACCAATCACCATACCTAACATCACCACACAAAACTAAAATGACAAGTTCAGAAAGATTTATAACAAACTAACAAAACATACTTGGACAGAAAATCTTTGTGTCCTGATAACAGGTGTGTTCTAAACTAGGAATTGTGAACTTTTATCATGTTTATAATAAAGACTTCAAAAAGTTCTAAAATGGAAAAGTTTAAATAATGAAAGGAGATTTTCGATAACAAGCCAAATTCTTACCATGATGAGCAAAGAGATTGGAGGGATGAAAACAGAAGCCAAAATTGTTCTACTCATCCAACACCTACAATAAAATAGAAAAACACAATATATAAAACTATGAATTATAACGGGATGGACGGTTTATAGAAGCGGTTTTGAAAATCGAAATGAACAAGGTACCCTTACATGTCATGAGATAGTTTTCCAAAATCTTTATAGAATATCGCCATGGAGATGAGCGTCAACAAAGTAGCGTAACCATAACCAAAGAAGATGTAAGCACCACGCCTTCTGCGGTATGTTTGTTTGATGACGTCATTCAAACGATGATATGATTGCCAACTGAGTGTGAGGAACCAAGTGAAGAGGGCCGCCAAGAAGAATTGGAATATAATGATAATCCATTTGCAATGCACCTGGTGTTAACGGCATTTGAAAAAGGTGAAAAGGGTTGCTTTCGGATGAAACAATTAGGAAAACTTTCTACCAACTAATATAACATTTACGGCAGAAGATATATAGCAAAGCATATAGCAAAGCATATACAATAATGCTAAATAATGTGGGTACACATTTAAAATATATGATAGCAACTATTCCTTTATACTTTTTTACTAACTCATCTTGGTTTTGGCTGTTTAGAATAGTTCATACGAGAGGGAAAATATGAATTGTTATTCGCAAATGAAAAAGATTTACCTTATCAAAATGAATGTCAGTGGATATACCAAAAACGTAAATGGTTTCTGTGCACAAAATGACGAATGAAAGGTTGGAATGGAGAAGAATCGATGCTTGGTTTGTTCTAAAGGAATATAATAAGGTATCTTGTGTTGCTTTGAACACATCGCATAACTATCGCCACAAAAATGTCAATTAATGTCAGTTTTCTAAACCGTAAATTTGTCGAACTGGCCACGGGGATAGGATATGAAGCCTTTTAGCTGAGCAATCTCTCACGTCACTAATTGCATAACAGCATGTGAATCACACAAGATCAATGCCCATATACTCAGAACTTTAGACCAGCTCAAATCTTTCTTAAAGGAGACGTAAGGATCTTTGCTACACTTTTTTGTTGATTTTTGAAAAATATAGATAGAGACGATCATAAAATGAGCTATTAAATCACATCAAAAAAGAATTCTCAATGCTCAATAATACGCGTTTGAAAAAGGATAAGGAAACCGAACGATGGTAAATCAAAATATAAAAATAAATCAAAGGGGCTGGTTACTAGTCCAAATCGAAGGACTTACTTATGATAACAATGTATGAGAATGGACCAAATAATACAAAAACAGTTGACTCCATAACTGACATACATCAAAATATTGTAAACGTCCTCTTTCGTTGCTTGCACAACGGGCTGTAGATAAAACAGTATTCAAATGATACTTTCGTTGCTTGCACAACGGGCTGCAGATAAAACAGTATTCAAATGATACTAGTTACGAATATTTTACTCTCAGTGAAAACTGGACTGGGGGGAAATGGTCCGAAAATGGACTGTAAGGGTCCGAATTTGAAACCCAAACTTCTGTCCGAACGTACGGCAGTTTTAAGATCGAGTGTCCCCCAGGGCTATTTTGCTTACAAAATGTGCAACAAATATATTAAGTTTGAATGTTTCGTATGACGCAAGGCAAAAATGATAGACAACTCTTTCAATAAGTTTGCATAATACCTTGACAGTGGTGTAATTATAAACAATAAGATAATGAGCCATTGTTTGACAAACACATTCCAATATACCATCTACTTCGAGGGTTTCACATGTATCGCCAATGACTTCGATGCTTCTACAAGAACAATTATTTTGATGTTTCATTCAGTTTAATCTTTTCAACGATTCATATTTTACTTTAACGTGAAAATTTACTTGGAAAGAAAAATGTTGAGTTGAGGTTACCATTAGGACGTTAAATATAATAATAGAAAACTAAAGAATGAAATTCGTACCCATTTGTATAGCTGACTTTAAAGCAAGTTATGCCATGGATGTATGCGTTCTGAAAAAAGGAAGAAAAAAAGATCAAAATACAATCGACCTATGCTTTTTATTCTTCATGGAATATCCTAGGTAAATGTCGTATACACTCAATGTTATTTGTTTGATTTCTTTTGACTGTCCAACTCGATCCCCCGTTCCTTACATGTTCAGTTCAGTCGAAAGACACCGTGAAAGCAATCGAAAACACCGGGAAAGTAATAGAAAGACACCGTGAAAGCAATCGAAAGACACCGTGAAAGCAATAGAAACACCGTGAAAGCAATAGAAACACCGTGAAAGCAATAGAAACACCGTGAAAGCAATAGAAACACCGGGAAAGCAATCGAAAGACACCGTGAAAGCAATCGAAAGACCGTGAAAGCAATCGAAAGACACCGTGAAAGCAATCGAAAGACACCGTGAAAGCAATCGAAAGACACCGTGAAAGCAATCGAAAGACCGTGAAAGCAATCGAAAGACAACGTGAAAGCGATCGAAACACCGTGAAAGCAATCGAAAGACACCGTGAAAGCAATCGAAAAGACTGATCTTAAAAGCCCCGTGGTGTAGATAAACAATATCGATTATATCTATCTAACACTGGTATAGTTAAATTGACAGAAATTTCCAAATTGTCATTCGTCTCATTGGGGTACAAGGAATTTCAACCCTGTGTTGCGTTTTACCTTTTGGGTTGGTTTGATACGAACTTGTCCTTCATTATCATCCGGATAATTGATTAATGGATACTTAAGGATGGAAGTGGTGATTAATTCTCCATAATGTGTATCAGTAGACGCTGATCGAGGAAACGTGCTAAAAATATTCATTGAAAAGTATAGTAACTTCTATTCGCCCACCTTCCCCTGGCTTTTCATGTCATCTCAAAACAGTTTTAGTTTGACTACTGTATCAAAACAAGTGATGGATTTCTTGCAAGAGTTTTAGTATAGGGCCAAAATCACCAAATATCAAAATGGATCAAGAAGATCAACCAAAAAGTTAAGGTGAAAACTTACGATGCAGGGAGCAGTTCTTTCAAAAGATGTCCCGCTTGATAAAATGAAATCGTTAATATCCCTGTGTAAAATTCTGAAATGGAAATTTATAATAAAGTTTATAATTTCTAATGGTCTTTTGGGTTTTCTTGTACCCTCTTTAGACGACCAAAGAATCGAAAGAATCGAAAGGTAATATTGAATTGATCGGAATTTGTGGATCCAAAGGAAACATTCATACTTGTAATTTCATACACATCATTGGCAAAAGCACCGCCTTTACCAAACGCACAATTACTTGCTTTACCATCCCGTTTATACGTTTGATGCAATAGCGGACCCGCAGCACATGCGCCTCCATCGTGAAGCGTAAAGACGTTGAATTTCTCATTGAAAGCCACGGCGCCGCATTTCTTGATAGCGTCACTGCGTATTAGGTAATTGTCTTGTAGTGTGGAGTGCTTGGTTTCCATGGAAACATCAGCCGCATGGCGGTCGTAATCAGCCCAACAACCAATCGGTTTGTATGAGCCTGAATTGAAATAATATAACAAGATTTCAATGAGATAAGACTTTATGAATTAAAAAATATATATATATTTTTCAAGCTCGTTAAATTTGCAAACAAAATGCAGTTGATATTGAATGCAAATCATATAATTTTTTGTAAGAGTTTTATGAAAAGGATGGAACGAAGTTCTTGTCATTGTTACAAATAAAAGGCAAGAAAATATCAGAAGTTTCTGTCATATCAACTGTCGAAAAATTTGTCACCTTTTTGTTTTAATAGGTTGGTGACTTGTTCTTTGAAAATTTGATTTGAATAAATGACAGAAAATCTGGATGAATTGTGATCACTTTCTTGCATCAGTTGAATTCCATTAAATCTTCTCATTTCTAAAAGCTTGATCTTCATGTCTGGAAATTGAATAAAAAAGTCTTTACTTTAGTATAAGAACTAAGATGAGGACGAATTTACTCTACTGATTGCACTCCTATGTTAGTCTTGTAGTGAACTAATAGACTGAAGAAGTGAGAGTCGTATCAAATGGAGAATGCTTAGAGGGAGATTAATAACTATTTGTCAGAATAACAAAGTGACTGACCAATTTCTGTTCCAATATTAATCAGTCGATAAGTGTCGATATTTTCTGGATGGTTTGTCGAAAATCTTCCCATTTCTTCAATCATGAAATCAGATAATAATGTTGACATGGCTTGAATGCCATCCAGATATTCAAATATCTCCAGTGCTCCCTGAATCGAATGATGAAGATATATACATATTAGTTCTAACAACATTTATCTGTCATAATTTTAAGTAAACCCTGGCCAGTTTTAGTCAACCTGATAGCGAAAATTTCATCAGAATTTCTTTTTAGACAAAATATGGACTAACCTGAGGAATACCAAACCATGCTTTATGATTTCCTCGATCCAATACGTGATTTAGCAAACTGTTCAAGATCTAAAAGAAATGACAAATTGCAGAATATGTTTAAAATATCAAATATTAATAATAATACAAAATTTATCACTAGTTTCATTAGAAAGCCACAGCGAATCTCAAGCTCACTTACATTGAAGAACGTTTGAACTTGGTGGAAATTTCTTTGCTTGTGATGTTTGGTGAAAAGGGACAGGATATCAATAAAAAACTCTTTCACAACCAACACATCTCCACCATATAAAACAAACAAAGAAGGGTGTGTTTGGTAAACCAATTGCGACAGAATGTCTTCAATGACTGACCAATCGACTTCATTGCTTCCATTGATGGTAGAGTAACGGTCTTGTAATTGAATGATTCCTCCTTTGACACAATTGGTCAGATCTGGAGCTTGCCATTTAGACGTCTTGTTGCAGTATCGTTTAGCGATCCCTGGATGACATAATCAAAATGAAATAGTAGCTTGTTAACAATGATATCGTATGAAAGGCTATTAATATCAAACTGTTTGACATGGAGCTCTGTGGAACCTCTACATATAATTAATTTTAGAATTATTTTCGCAAATATCGACTTTGAACAAATATGGTGGTAGTTTTAGCACTTTAAGCTGATGGTGGATATATTATCACCAAAGCATACAGAGACGCAGATGTTCTGTTCAGGGAAAAGTTTTCACTGAAAGGATTAAAACAAATGAGTTTAGTTACCTCTATTAGCATTATTTGGACATTTTTTCATTAACGTGATGCCAACAACAGTTTCATCCCATTCAATACCTTGTGTGTATTCTTCAGAACAATATTTGCTTGAACTCAAGTGATTACTTTCAACTAGAAAAAAAATCAGCGTGTTGTCATGATGCCAGGAATATATATGCTTTTAACGATTTTTATACTTGAACAAGTGATACTTTGATGGACCTACCTGACAATGAAACGAAATTAACCCTTAAGGCCAGAAAAGGTTTTTGAACAAAGGAACTAACGACCGAACAAACGAAAGAATGAACACAGCTCAATTTGTAGACCAATTACAAATATCAGGGAAACTATAGAGACAGCCCTGGCCTGGGTAATAAGTGAATCAATGATCATTTTTATTGTAAGAAATCAAAAGCTTCTCCATGTAATTCTACCTTTACAAGAATGTTGGTCATTAGTCAAAATAAACCCACGATGACATGCACAGCTGAACGTTCCAATCAAATTGATGCATTTTTGTTGACACCCTCCGTTCGTAACGAAGCATTCATTCGTGTCTAATTGAAAAACGAAAACATCAACAGATTAGTCAAGCTTGTAATGTTTAAGGGCTTACTGGTTTAATTCGATGGATAAAGCATGCACTACACCAAGAGTTTTCCTACAGAAATATTTCCACCAAACTCAAAGAAATCGCCTAGAATGCTACACTGCATGTTCGTTTTACGCATTTGAATATTTCTCTTACCGATGCAGACGATCCCATCACCTTCGAATCCTTCTTGACATTGACAATGTGAACCACCGGAAGAATTGGTGACACACATTCCATTTGTTGAACAATCATCCACACAAAATCCTATGTTCAACAGAAATTTATTATGAAGCCAGAACTGCCGAGGGGCGGGGACATTTCTTTATGCGGTTTTAACTATCTAGAGGTTTAAACTTAAAATCAAAATCGCCCACTTCCCCTTAGACCAGAAAAAAAAAATAGTTGCTATGACACTGCTTCAGTCAATAGAGAACAAGGTCGAAATAAAAGAATTACCCATTTTGGTAGATTCAAAAGTGTTTGGTTTGACATTCAAATTACCAAGTTTTCCTCGTACTGAACTTGCTAAGATTTTATCCACCAAAATATCTTGATTGAGTTTCAAAACGATGACCATCGAAGCACGGACACTCCCGAACCTGCAAAAATTGAAAAAAAGTTTCGACTGGGAGTCATTTTGCAAATTGAAAAGAATCTCATTTTTAGAACATTCAATGCACTCTCAACATATTTTATTTAAAGACCTATGTTTTGGTTTCAAATTCAAGGGTGGTTGCATGGCAATACAATTGAAAAGACTTACATTAGCCGAGTAATATTTGATCTTAAAAATCCATCATCTCCACTGTACAATATTGTCACCTTGGCGAAAGAATAAGAAAAATCATTTGCATGGTTAAATAATAAAGAGAAATATCGTTCCAAGCTCGAAATCCAAAAAAATGAAATCAGCGATATAGAGAGCTCAGCATTAGTTCGAAAAACCAGCTAAATGAAAACCTGTATTTGTATAGCTGCAGCCATATTTTGGAACTCTTGTGATGTTTCATCCAGCATCTGATTATTCCATGTTTGTCCGGTAAAAGAGATCATGATATTATAGTGGACTTCTTGCATTTCTATGACGACAAATTTCATCAACAGTTAATTGATTCCATTTGACAATTCAATTGAAAAATTCTCATTAATTGGAAGACTTTATTTAAAAGAGAAGATCAAACACATGAAATGTTTGGCTTTTTTGCTCTTAGAGACGTTTACTCGAACACCCCCATATCACGGATCCGGTGGGACCCCCTACTTGATAATCCCCACAAACAAAAAGAGTTCCTTCCGATCACAGATCAAAGAGACATTATTGGAAATAATGGGTAAGGAGCAAAGTTAATTGACATACTGTCACAGTTGATTCCATCACCAATAAAAGGATAAACACATTGACATCTGAAAGAACCTTCAGTATTGGTGCATTGACCACGTTCTTTATTGCACAAATTCAATCTCCCATCTTCACATTCGTTCACATCTATAAAAATCAATCTTGTTGTTTCAGAGTTTAAACGACTGTAAAGTTTCTGAAATCCCTGGTCAATGAAGCATTCATAAAAATACGGCAACTTATAAACCCTACCTTTCCATTGTGAAGTAAAAAAGAAGTTCTTCTAATACTTTTTATTTAGATTTCAAAATTTGGCAGGAATTTTCAATGAATTACTTGCTCTCACCTTGACAATATGTCTCATTGCCTTGGTACCCATGGTTACAATGACAAGAGAAGGAAGAATAAGTGTTTTTGCAAGTGGCTTGTGGATGACAAACATCTGGTGTGAGACATTCATTAATATCAAAACATTGAAAGCCGTTACCAGATAAACCTTGATTGCAAATGCATTGATAAGTTCCAATCTCATTCACACACGAAGCATTGACCGAGCATTTATCGATCCTCAAATAACATTCATCTCGATCAAAGCATTCTTTTCCATTGCCATAGAAACCGTCAAAACAATTGCATTCGTAAGAGCCTATCGTATTGGAGCACGTTGCATTCTGATCACAATCATTTTCTCCCAAACACTCATCAACATCAAAACATTCGAATCCGTCTCCGCTAAAGCCCTGTTTACACTTGCATTGGTAATAAAAATAAGTATTGATACATTCTGCTTGCGGGTGACATCGGTGTGTTTCGTACAAACATTCATCGAAATCAAAACAAGACGTTCCGTTACCATAGAGACCAGAATGACAATGGCATGAATAAGAGCCTTCTTTGTTAGAACAGGTGGCGTTGGGATGACAACCATCAATACCTAGTGAACATTCGTTTATATCTGAAACAAAATGAAGAGCGAAATAGCTTATTTTTTATGTCTGCATAATGTTTTTATTGGACCTCCTTTATAAAATAACTGGTTAGGAAATGAACTAAAACTTTTCTAACAATTACCTTCACATAGGGTTCCGTTCCCTTGGAACCCATTATGACATGCACAATGGAAAGAGCCATTTGTATTGATGCATGAAGCGTTGCTATGGCAATTATCCGTTGCTAACAAACATTCATTTTGATCAGAACAAAAAACATGACCGTCACCAGAAAATCCTTGGTCACATTCACAAATAAATGATCCGTGGGTGTTATGGCATGTCGCGTTGTCATGGCAATCATCCAAATAAAGAAAACATTCATCCTGATCAAAACACTGTGTTCCGTTTCCATAGAAACCTTTGTTACATTGACAACTAAACGAACCGTTGGTATTGGTGCATGTTGCATTGTCATGGCAATCATGTTGCTTGGTTACACATTCATCCACATCAAAACATTGGAAACCGTCTCCTTGGAAACCTGGCGCACACCGGCAACCATACGAGCCTTTCGTGTTCAAACATATACCATAATTAGAATCGCATTTATGTTCATTTGTTTCGCATTCATTGTCATCCACACAAACGTTGCCATTTCCAAGAAAACCGCGCAAACATGAGCAATTATAAGAACCATAATTATTGATACATCGAGCATCGGAATGACATTTGTTGTCAGTTGCATTCAAACATTCATTAAAATCCTGACAGAAAGTTCCATTTCCAACAAACTGTGGGTGAGTGCAAAAACATTCGAAAGAGCCGTTCGTGTTTACACAATAAGCATCTGGATGACAATTGTTGTCATTGTTTTGGCATTCGTTGATATCATAGCATGTTAGGCCATCACCAACGTAACCATGGTTACACGTGCATTCGAATGATCCGTTGGTGTTGGTACAAAAAGCATTGTGGTCACACACAGAATTATTCGTTGAACATTCATTAATATCTATTCGAGAGAAAGATAGAGAATGTTCGGACCGTCTCTCATCAAGAGAGAACAGTCTATTAGAATGTGTATGTGTGATTGTGAATGAATGAATGAATTCGTCTAAAGTATATCAAATTCAAATTCAAGCAAAACGGCGCATAGTGTAGAGGAATAAAAAAATTTGTTTTTGAATTTTGGATTGTTTGAGTGTGTGGATACCTTGGCAATACGTTGAGTTACCATGGTAACCTTGGTGACAGGTGCAAACAAAGGAGCCGTATGTGTTCAAACACCTAGCATCTTTATGACAAGGTTCTTGAAGGCATTCATCTTCGTCAATGCATTGCGTTCCATTACCCAAAAACCCTTGTGAACAATGACACGAGTAAGTGCCTTGCTCATTCACACATTGGGCATCAGGGTGACAATTATTTGTAGATGTGTTTAAGCATTCGTCGAAATCTTCACAGAAAGTTCCGTTGCCAAAATATCCTTCCCCACAGGTGCAATTATATGATGAATATTGATTGGTGCATATGGCGTTGTTATAGCAATCGTTCGACGAAGTCACGCATTCGTCGATATCTTCACATTGTATTCCATCTCCCATAAGACCCTCTTTACACGTGCAGGAATATGAACCAATCCGATTATGACACGTGGCATCAGAGTGACAATCGAACGTTTTTAATAAACATTCGTCAAGGTCTAAAGCAAGGAAATGAACCTCAGACAACAAACCGCATGAGAACTGCATATAACTGTATATAATGCTACTTAATAAAGAGACAGAAAAACTTTTATTTCATGAACATAAGATTACAAAAGAAAATGGAGGGCTGGGTACAATTTGTTGGAAGTTTTTTGAAAGTGATTTTTGGCAATCCATCGTTTCTCATCGTATCACGTGACTAAAGAAGAAAAGAAACAAAAGAAAAACTCAAAATCTTTGTCATTAAAAAATCAAAATTGAAAAACCAAAATCAATAAATTGCTCTTGCAAAAAACTTCCAACAACAGAAAACAAAGAAAACAGAAAAAGACTCACCTTGACAAAATGTTCCATTTCCAAAGAAACCCTGTTGGCATTGGCAACTAAACGTTCCATTCAGATTAACACACGTAGCGCTGTCATGACAATCATCCAGGCCTTCTAAACATTCGTCAATTTCGACACATTGGAAACCATCGCCTCGATATCCCGATAAACATTCGCATGTAAAATTGCTAAAAGTATTGGTACATCGAGCAAATTTGTCACAAGGTTGATGGAAACATTCGTTGACGTCATCACAAACAAAACCGTCGCCTTGGAGACCATCGAAACATTCACACAAATAACTACCCCTTGAATTAGTACAAAGCGCATGCGTGCTACAGTTATCGAGTCTCGTATCATTGCATTCGTTTATATCATAGCAAGTAAAACCATTACCTACAAATCCATTGTTACACTGACATTTAAAAGAACCATTTGTGTTAATACAAGAAGCATCAGTGTTGCATGGGTTAAGTAAACATTCATTTATATCATCACATGATATTCCATCGCCTGAAAAACCTTCAAAACACGAACAATTAAACGATCCAGGTCTATTTGAACAATTGGCATCCATGTGGCAATCGTTCAACGAATCATCGAGACATTCATCAATATCTAAACATTCGAATCCATTACCATGGTAACCGGATAAACATTTACAGGAATATGCTCCGATGGTGTTGTGGCAATCTGAGTTTTGACTGCAATTATTGGTGGACTGTGATTGGCACTCATCCACATCAAGACATTCGAAACCGTTTCCATAGAAACCTTTAAAGCACGAGCATCTGTAACTACCTATTTCATTAGCACAATGAGCGTATTCATGGCAGTTATTAAGTGAGTCATTAACACATTCGTTTTGGTCAAAACATTGGAAACCGTCGCCAGTAAAGCCTGGTTTACACGAGCAAGTATAATTTCCTTTATCGTTTTCACACGTCGCGTTGTCATGGCATTTATCAAGAGATTCAAAACATTCGTTTATGTCCTCACAAAATGTTCCATTGCCTCGAAAACCGGATAGACAATCGCACTGAAAACCTCCAAATAGGTTGGTACATCGAGCATCGCCATGACAATCGTTTTTCTCATCAAAACACTCATTGACGTCATCGCACCACGTGCCGTTTCCATAAAAACCATCAAAACATTTACAGGAGAACGAGCCAATGGAGTTGAGACATTCAGCAAAAGGATGACAATTATCAACTTGCTCCAAACATTCATTCAAGTCTTTACAAAAAGTCCCGTTTCCTTGGTAACCTGTCGAACAAGAACAATGAAAAGAACTTTCTGTGTTCTCGCATTGTGCATTTGAATGACAATCATCAATACCTTCCAAACATTCATCAATTTCATGACAAAGAAAACCGTCACCGCGGTAACCAGATAAACATTGACATGAATAATTTCCGAAACCATTGATGCAGGTTGCATTGGAATGGCAATGGTCGGTCTGTAAAATACACTCATCTACGTCTGAACAATTGAAACCATCACCGTAGAAACCATTTAAACATTTACACGAATAGCGACCAGGATGATCAATGCATTGCGCGTTAGCATCACATCTATTGTTAATATCCAATAAACATTCATTTATGTCCTGACACTCGAACCCATTCCCTTGGTATCCATGGTTACATGTGCATGAATAGTTACCCACGAAATTACGACATGTTGCATTCAGATGACATAGAGACATCCCATTCTCACATTCGTTCAAATCTTGACATATGAAACCGTCTCCTGTGGTTCCTGGAATACATTGGCAATCGTAAGAACCAATCCTATTGACACACCAAGAGTAATGATGACAATTGTTGGTGTCTGGAGACATACATTCATTCTGATCTTGGCACTCCTTACCATTCCCCTCGTAGCCTTTAAAACAGGTGCAATTGAAGGAGCCAAAAGTGTTGTTACAACTTGCGTCTTGATGACAATCATCTCTACCCAGGGCGCATTCATCGATATCACGACACGAGTAACCATTTCCCCGAAAACCTGATTCACACGTACAAAAATACGTGCCGACGGCGTTCACACAAAGCGCGTTTGAGTCGCACGGGTGTCCGTCCAAGCATTCATTGATATCTTCACACTGGTATCCATCACCTTGGTAACCAAATAAACAATGACAGGTATGATTTCCAACCGTGTTCGTACATTTAGCATTTTGGTGACATCTACTCAATTCTTTATCTCGACATTCATTTACATCCTGGCAGATGATCCCATCACCAGAAAATCCTGGTAAACATTGGCATCTATGACTACCAACGGTGTTGGTGCATGTAGCGTTGGTGTGACATTGGTCTGTCTTGGTCAAACATTCTTCAATATCTTCAAATGATATAAAGATAGAGATTCATTTATTAGACATGGGGTGTATGTGTGTGTGTGTGTGTGTGAATGTCAAAGATAAAGTTAAACCAAACAATATTTCCTTTTAGAAGGATTAGGGTGAGTTTATCCTATATCTCGTTTCAAGCGGATGGTCAGAATCAATCAAGATCTTTGATCAATAATAATAATAAGTTTGATCGCAATAGAGGAAATGTGAATTTTCATCAAACCTTTACAAAACGTTCCATTTCCTGAATATCCATTTCGACAGGAGCAGGCGAAAGAACCAATGGTGTTATTACAAATGGCATCCACGTCACAATTGTCTTTGTTCTCGATACATTCATCGACATCTAAGTGAGTTTGTGAAGAAATTTAGTTTTCCACCAATTCAGTTAAAAACTTGGACAAAACCAAAAAAAATCCCATAGGACAAGTTCTAAGCCGATTTTTTTTATTTTGCTTTCTATATGCGACATTTTTCTTCAAATGTTATCAGTAGCATGCATACAAGGTGAAAAAAACAAAACAAAAAAAACGCGTGAAAACTACGAAAACCATGCACGTGTTTATGACATAAAGAAAGAAAAAGAAGACTGGGTACGAACCTGTACAGTGGGTTCCATTCCCCATGAAACCACGATTACAAGAACAATCATACGATCCAAAAGTATTTTTGCATGTTGAATTGATATGACAATCATTATCAAATCTTTTGCATTCGTTCTCATCTAAAAGATTTTTTGATTCAAGCATGTTGCTATCCAAAAACATGCAAGCTTTTAATTTAGTGTGTCTGTACATGCATATGTTGAACGTGAAGTGTTTTTGTGTGAGTGTGAGCAAGGTGTTTCTTTTCTGGTGTCATTTTAAAGAAGCTTGGTGTGACAAGGTGCATGGTTCCTTTTGGAAAGTTGCAAGGTGTTTCTTACTGACTTTTTACTGTCTACCATTGGACTTTCTAACGTGGAAATTGTAAAAAATGGACTAAATCCATTAAACTATGCTATAACTTTTTAACGACGTGCAATTTTAACAATTATTTTATATAGAGGAATTAAGCCTTACCATAACAGGACTTGCCGTCACCTTGGAAACCTGGTAAGCATCTACAAGCGTAAGCACCTTCAGTATTAATGCATTGCGCGTTTGAATCACACGTAAATAAACCAAGCAAACATTCATCTCTATCTATGATGGAAAAACAATTCAAATTTATTCAATATCCAATTAACGTTGTGACGTTGAAACAGCGCTATTTGGACGTTGAAACAGCGCTATTTGGACGTCGAAACAGCGCTATTAGGACGTTGAAACAGCGCTATTTGGACGTCGAAACAGCGCTATTTGGACGTCGAAACAGCGCTATTTGGACGTCGAAACAGCGCTATTTGGACGTTGAAACAGCGCTATTTGGACGTTGAAACAGCGCTATTTGGACGTCGAAACAGCGTTCCTTACCTGTTGTTGGGTTTGTTTGGAAACGTGAAGAAAGTACAAAGATATCTTGTATCAAAGATATGCTAATTATTCCTCAGAATCCAAAGAAGTTTTATTACACAAAGACAAAATCAACAACAAAATCATATTTTTCTTACCGACACACGTTTTGCCATCTCCGACATAAACTTCAAGACATTGACATTGATAAGAACCAATGGTATTTGAACAAGTGGCTTTTTCATGACAATCATTTACTTCCTTACACTCGTTCACATCTGGGAAACGATAATAAAATACTTTCTTTATCGAGCATCAAGGCTCTCGTTGGTGATCAAATAATCAATCGTGATATTTTAGAAATCCAACTTGATTTATCAATTCTTTTATATGCTTTTTCGCATATAAACTCTTTTTATGCCACGACAAAAGAAAATTTTAGGATTTTAAAAATTGATAAATAAGGAGGTTTTCAGGGCGTTAAAAGCTTCATTTTTTTATTCAAATGCAAAATACATCAACTTAGAAGAAAGTGCAGCGTCAAGGCAAACCAAGTCTTTTATCGGATGATACCAGGTGGAGAACAATGTCAGTCCAACAATTTTTGCTTGACCGGGATAGAAAGAGTTAAAAATAAAGCTAACGAAATGTTCTCCAATAAAGAGGGAAAAAAAATTTCCGCTCACCTCGACATTGTGTCCCATCTCCTCTAAAGCCTTCTTTACACTGACAATAAAACTCTTCACGAGTATCAACACAGTTTGCATGTTCATGACATTGATGGATCGTTTCGTTTAAGCATTCGTTGAATTCTACAAAGATTATTGTTGTATTATACTGTAAGGGACGGCGAAGGAAGTTTTCATAAAAATTTCACGATTTTGTCATTGAGGTTGGGTTAACATTACAAAGATATAAAGTCCAAAAAAAATCAAAATTTCAAAAGCCGAAAGTTACGAAAGTGTTTCACTTCAATGAGGACCAAAAAAAATTATACTGACCTCGATACCATTCGCAATATTTTCCATCACCACGGTAACTAGCTTTACATAAACAATTGTATGAGCCAATCGTATTGGAGCATGTAGCGTTGCTATGACAATTGTGACCCAGAATACATTCGTTACGATCTAGAAGAAGGTGAAAGTTATTGCCATTTAAAGCATAAAAAAATTTGCTGCGGCTTAAAATGGTCGGTAAAAAGTTTTGGTCGCCTGCAAAAAATCTCTCAGAACTAAGTCCTCTGATTAATGAAAGTAAAATATTTAGGACCTTAGACGCGTGTTTGTCAGCCTGTACATAGATTTTCGTTTTACAAGTTTGCTTAGACGAATTATATACATGCTGACACATACGTGCGCCTAAACGTCCTAAATAACTCCTTGCGTAACCTCGCTGATAAGTTACTAACCTGTAGCTTTATATTTGATAGCGAAACCATTCAACTCTGTATCATCATCCGAAACGAATCCGATTTTCATGGAACCTGCATCAACAGATTCACTAGGGGGTAATGTAAACCCACAATAAACTTTCGGAGCATTTTGACCAGCTGTAACAGTTGCGTAATCATATGAGCACGTGTCTTCAACATTGAAATCGATAAATTCCATCGCGATATCCATTCCTACCCCGAAGTCGATTTTCCACAAACAGGTGGTTAACCGCGGATATTTGTTGGGGTAATTTGGTGTTTGAATAATTCCTTCGTGTTCCGTTACATCACGATTGCAGTTCCCTACATCACAACAAAGATTATAAAATAGTTGAAGCAAACACTCTCTTGTTGAACTCTCTTGTTGAAGTAAAGTAGTACCCCTGTTGTTCGCACCCGAAAAACAATCATCGTAAATGGAAATAAAGTATACCGTTGAAGTCCAGTAGGAAACCACGATGATTTTCTTCTTGAGTTTTCATTCGAATGAGCAACATATTTGACGAAGAAAAAACAGGAGTATTTTTACCACCACAAAATTTCTCCCTTAGTGGACTGCTTGTTGTATTGCCATCAAATATCTCAATAAAGTCTGTCGCATCGCTGCAATCGTCCGCAAATGTCTGCATAATTTTTAATAAAAGTATGTGTTAGGATTTCGAAATTCGAATTTAGAATATCTTGGAGAAGAAAGAAGCTATTTTTTGAACAAAGATGTAGTCGTTTCTCTGGTGAACTCTATTTCAAAGAGGACAAATAAAAAGTACCATGCTTTGCCTTTTTTTCAATTTCGTGAACTTTCGTGTGACTGATTCGAAAGACTGAAATATAAAAAATTCAACCTCATCAAAGACGAAGTGAAATTCAATGCAAATGAATAATATCTCACCTCTTCTGGCTTTGACATCTAAAAAAAACAATAAATGTAAGATGAGATATTGGGCAACGGAAATGATACAATTTATCAAATGCAGAAGAACTTTCATGAAAATCCGGAGCTTTCAGAAAAATACTTAAAATCACAAAAAAGTTGGCATGATCATAACTTACTGAGAAATCTCTGAATTGGATCTTGACTGTATTTCCAAGTGAAACTTTGATGATCCATCGACAATCCAATCCTTTACGGTATGATGGATAATCCGGTGATTTGATTTGACCAGCCCATTCTGTTCGCGTCAACACGCTGGCACATTGACCTAAAAATACCCATGCAGATGTAATGTTAGAGATACGGCAAAAGCAGATCCATTGGACGACGAGTGAACGAAGAAACAAATGAATGAACGAACTTACAAACAAAAGGTGAAGACAAAAGCTACAAATAGTGAGGTAGACTTACCGCTCGCACGCTCTATAAACACTGGTATTAATACTCCAAACAACCAATATAAAAAGATTTCCATCTTTGCACGAAGATAAACAATAAAATGATTTTATTTAGAAATAGAATCTCAAAATGTCAACAAAAATGAAAATATCATCAAGAAAGTAGAAGAACAATATTAAAGGTTTTTCGAATTCGATAGATGAATGAACCAGATTAGATTAGAAAAAAAATCCGTCTGTCCTTATGCAATATTAACGTGAAAGAAAAGAGGTCTTCTTTAAATCTCAAAAAGATTCTTTTATTTCTAGGGATCATTATTTTTCTCAGTGCGCATGACCGCAATTGCTCTTTCACAAACGTTGATTTCGATAGCAAACCATTTTCTTTTGTGGTCGTCGAAAGTGAAAGAAAAACAGCGAGTTACTGAGTAATCAACCATCAAATTTTCATGAGTGGGTGTTCTTTCAAAACAGACAGAATTCTTAACCATCGCATTAAAAATTATTTCATATCCAGTTTTTCTTTATATACACACAGATTTTCACAAAGATCATTTATATACAATTTAAAAAAATATTTTTGGTTCTATATTATTATTACAAGAAAAATGGTTACTTTAAACATTATTAGATATCCGTTATATTATAATACAATCAAATCTACTTAACAACTCCCAAAACAAACTTACTCTCCATGCAATGAAATTACCTTCGAATTTATAAAGTCCAATGATGTTTTTTCTCCGGTACCCCATGCTTTTGAAATTCTTCTAAAAACAAAACATGCTCATCATAATCCAATCCATCGCTATTTTTTCCGGACACAGATTTTCGTTCCAGGTAATGTTCCATAGTATCTTTAGGGGGTAATGTTATGGAGCGATTCCATTCGGGATCATTTATTCCCAACAGTTGACGAATTTCGTAAGTGATTTTCTACATCAGTCAAATAATAGAAAACAGCTCAATAAATCATGTTAAACATTTTTAAACATTATTAGAATTTTCATCATGTTTAAAGGATTTTCAAATCTTGGATGTTCAGTAATGGTGTGAAATTTTAACCTAGCTTTTCTACTTCAAACTTTCCACATGTATTCAAAAGCCTAATATGGACCTTCCCTCAAAGTTTTGTTTGTATATATTAAGTTCACCTTTAAATATATGGACATTTTGCTAAAAAGTATGAAAATTAAATGTTTTATAGAATTGACTTCAAATCAATCAAATTAAATTCTAAATAAAAAAGTTTGAGCATCTAGTCTTGAACATTGAATGCTAAGGAGCTTGAAATCTTTCAGATTAGTCCGTCGTATTATTTAAGATAATTAAAACCGGTCAATTCAAAAGACTTTAAAAACAGTTAAATAACGACAGTCAACAAAAAGCCGACGAGTGAATAGAGCTGTTGGTCTTGTGAAGGAATTTCAAAGAACTCGAAGGATGACATTAATCAGGCTGTGATTTCCCTCTACATCATTGCCTATAAAGAGGCTCCCCCAGCGGTCTGTGTGAACGCGCGAATCGCACTTTTTGATGCCGTGAATACGTGGAATGGATTTTTTTTTGTGCGTGAATGCGTGAAATCAGAATTTTTGCGCGTGAATACGTAAATTTCATGATAAATCAAAAGGGTCTATGTCAGATCAATATAATATTCTCAATAATATCTGTCTGGAAACGAAATTTTTAAATGACAGTAAATAAGAATGAGTTTCTACAATTCTAGGTCTAGGAAAATGAGAAAAGGATTTTGGGTCGGTTTAGGGCACTGATCTGCATCTTAATCCACTGGATCGGGCTTGATAGTGAGGTCGGTTTCGACAACAAACCAGCCATGTTGTTTCCATTTTTAACAGAGGAAACAACATGGCAGATTTTCGCCAAAAACTTGACACACTCTTTCATGGGAATCCATAAGGAGAAGCCCGATCCAGTGTGTTATACATATCAGTGGTTTAGGAGTAGATAGGGTCTGTTTAGGGGCAGGGTGAGGGTGAAGAATTCTTTCCAAAATAAGACTAAGGGAAGGGTGGAATTTTTTTTTGTGGAATTACAAGTAATCTCTGCGTGAACGTGAAATGCGATCTTTTTGCACGTGAATACGTGAATTAGGAAATAAATGCGCGTGAATGTGTGAATTCAAGGTAGACTGGGGGAGCCTCTATAAACAGTCAACATGATTTCATTTTTACTATAAAGGTAGCAATAAGCTTGTTTCACGAAACTTATTGAGCGAATTATGGTCTCTAGGTTAAATGACAAAAAACGGCTTGAAAGTGAATGCCAAAAATTACAAAAACATTTAAATGTTTCCTGGTGTCATGGAAAAAGTCCATACTAGGAATAATGACTTTTGTTCAAGATGGTATATGGCAACAGGTATATCAACATCAAATCAAGAACAGTTTTCACAAAAGAACAAAGAATACCATGATGTGTTCAAAGTCTTTGATTCCAATCTTGGGTAGATTTGATGCAGTGATATGAACCAACTTTTTGCCACTCACATAATTGTTTCGAAAACAATCCTAAAATTTTAAAATAACATCCCAGTTAGTTACATAGAACGTATTTTTAACGTCCGGATAACATCATTTTCAACGTAAAAACAATATTATGGCATCGGATAAACATTGAACACACATCATAGGCTTGCTGGGATACGTCTATATTACAGTAAGATATGAACGAGAATTAGACTTTTCATTTGGAGCATTTTTACTATACTAAGCACTTCATTTAGTAGATTTCCTGATTGTTATATTTGCCCTTTTCATTCATTTATAAAGATTTTAAAAGAAAACATTTTCTTAAATTTTAGTTTGTATCCAATATCTAAGATTGACTATACAAATAAAGACTGGTTGGAAAACAGCATATTAAAAAAAGTTCGATTTGACAATTGATGGAAAGGTCGATAGCAAAAGCCACAAAATCATATGATCATCTTCACAAAGTCAAGGCCAAACACTCACCTCATCTCACCAATAACAAAGCGTGCACAACCAATACCTTTGATTTTCGCGCAGTAATAGCCTCGAATATATATACCAAATATCATGTAAAAGAGGTTGAGCCATTACCTTAATTTAAAGCAGCCTTGTCCAAGATTGATTTTTTTATTGTCGATTAATTATAACTATTAATTACTGTACTTTTAAAAATAAATTTTAGATTTTCTTTTCTTTTGTTGGCTTGTATAAGTGAAAAATTAAATAAAGAAGAAATAAAATTTATAAAAAGAAACATAGACTTTACTTTGTATTGTGGAAGTTTGAGTTCAGAACCAACCCATTCTGCCACATCGTCTGTACTCCATCTGGTACAAAATGGGACGCCATCCTGATCAAAAGTCTTGTGATATTTTTTCACTGGTAATTTCAATGTTTTTTCAATCAAAGTATTCTCAGTTGACATTTTTATCAACCTCAAAATAAAGAAATTATAGAAAAGAAGAAATATTAGGCTTCGTCTCACATAACAGTTTTATTTCACACCTGTCAAGTTTCGTTTCACACCTGTCAAGTGGTGTAAATTAAATTACAATTAAGAAATTTATCAATTTTTTTTCTCAATAAACCAACAATGAGCAATCATTTCAATTTTTGACAATATATTTCGATCTATTGATCATCTTCAGGTCTAAAATTCAATAAAAAACAAGATCTCTGATAAAAAAATATCTGATAAAAAATATATCTGTTCACATAAAGGACAAGGGTATCTAATAAGATTGTTGCTGCTAATGAAAATTCCCATGAGACAACAAACAATAAAAGAATAAGGAATCTATAATTAATAAACCTGCGGACAACTAATATTCTTCTTTTGTGTTCAGTTGAGGCTTTAATTGATTAATAAAAAGTGCCTATAGTGTCATTAAGCTTTTGAACAATCAAACCCAAATGTGTAGTTGCAATTTATGATAAAAAAAACTAGCGGTTTTGAATGATTCTTTCACTAACGATCTGAAATATTTTAGCAAACATTTTAAGGCTAAAATGAAGATATTTTTAGCTAGCGATTCTTCAGGAATCACCAATAAGATGATAAAATACAATTTTGCCTAATAAGGAAACAGATTCCTAATTAGGAATGTTTGTGAAAGTCCAATCAGTTCCAGACTGATGAATCTCACTAATGCATGGTTTTTTAATTGCTTTTTCAAACGTTTTTGATCTAGTTGACTCGACTTACTGAGGCTACTCCTAACCCTAAGGCCACTTCTACTACACCTCCAACTCTAATCCTAACTGAAATTCTATCATCTACACTTCATGATGGATTGGCAGTCATGTCAACTTCATAAAAAATAAGATTCAATTTTATTTTCAAATGTCTTCACTCCATGAAGGAGGAACTTCAAAAGAATTCCTTATAGATTTTTTTCTTTTATGCTCTCTGTAGACTGCACTCCACCCTAAAGACTAATCATTAGAAAGTTAATTATCTCATTAATAACCTGGTTGGGAAATTTTAAACCTAATTTAAAAAGTTGCCTATATCTAATAAGCTATCAGCAGTCAGAGAAAATCCATCCAAAAAAGTCTTGAAGATGGTGGTGTGCAAGTTGTAACTGGAGTGTGCAAGTTGTATAATCTATCTATCTATCTATGTATTTAAGTGGCATAAGGAGTGAGCTTATACTCGCCACATGTAAAATTTAAAATAAATATTATTTGTTTATATACAAGTTTTAGTTAAAATGAGAAAAAGAAAATAATATAATAATATACAAAAA
>JAUJPO010080007.1:0-10750 GCA_032270745.1 Tiaropsis multicirrata
ATGGAGGATTGAGTTATGGAGGTTTGAGTTATGGAGGTTTGAGTTATAGAGGATCGAGTTATGGAGGTTTGAGTTATGGAGGATTGAGTTATGGAGGTTTGAGTTATAGAGGTTTGAGTTATGGAGGTTTGAGTTATGGAGGATTGAGTTATGGAGGTTTGAGTTATGGAGGATTGAGTTATGGAGGTTTGAGTTATGGAGGTTTGAGTTATAGAGGATCGAGTTATGGAGGTTTGAGTTATAGAGGTTTGAGTTATAGAGGATCGAGTTATGGAGAGTACTTTTACACTGTTAACAATTCAAAACCAGTGACAAACGACTGCGGCATTCTAGAAAAGATTATGATATCCTAAACAGTAAATCACAACTGATTTTCCTCGAGAGACTATGGAGCAACGTATGACGTCACAATTTCTCCCAATAATTTTTAACTTTACGAAGCAAGGATTGAGAAAATTAAATCTCCGTCCATACCTTTCTAATTGAACAGACGTTGAGAAATCTTCTCCGTCACCTCCATAATTAGGTGCACCTCCATAATGTGGCGGCTGGGATTGTGGTGGGGGCGGTTGGGCGTTTAAAAGTTGAGGTTGTTGTTGATGGTGAGAATAAGATGAATAAGGTACCTGTTAGTGAAGACAAAAGATACATAATAATGACTATACTTTTACACTGCCAAATCTTATCTAATCGAATCTGCCAAATCTTATCTAATCGAATCTGCCAAATCTTATCTAATCGAATCTGCCAAACTAGATGACGTGCCTCGCGCTTTATTTAAAGTCCAGGAAATCAGACGGGTGACATATCTGAGACAATCGTCAACTCAACCAATCAGATTGCTTGTATTCAAAAAATGAATGACACAGAAAAAGACAGAATTTCTTTAGGTACTTAGATAAAAAAAGGGTACGGGAAGAGCTGCGCTGGGGTCGAAAAACACGAAAATGAAAACTCAGTCCTTTGTATTGTCTATTTCTATAGAGTATTCCTAGAGTCACTTTTGTCGAGCTTTTGGAAAAATTCCCTAAAATGAGTCGCATGTAGGATCATTTTTCGAACCCCTGGCAACACAATTACAGTATCAGATTCGTATCAGGTTAAAAACATACCCGTTGATAGTTATTGGATATTTGTATTAGTTTTTTAGTAGCCATTTTTTCAGAATGTCGCGACTTATCCAACTCTTGTTTCAGCAGAACCGTTTCTTGAGCTCTATTTGGAGGGAAAATAATGGATGTAAAAATTAGCGCTTGCAGCTGTGTGTGTGTTAACTTTGAAATTTATTTTTCAACCCCTAACTCAATAAAGAACCCCTCAATAAAGTTGAACTTGTGTAATTCAAACCCCACGGGAATTCAAAGTTCGAGTTTTTATGAGGGTTTATCACTCCAGCTGAAACAAAGATTTATATGAGTATAGGAATTACATGAATTCAAGTGTATTACGATTTACACTTTCCTTCCCAAGAGGATTTCATTTTGCAGGTATATTAATTTCTCGACTTACTCGTGATTTTAAAGATATATCAATAAAAGGATCTGGAACGAGAAAGATTATTGAGCCTGGAATGAAATTGAGCCACGCACACGAAATAGTCATGGTCATGTTGGTTTTGGTATAGGCTGATAAAACAAATTTCAAACCTTCTATTCGACTCGTGGAGTATTTGTTGAATGTTGATTTGAGCTGATTGTATGTGTGATTCTAAGTAAGTCTTTTCCTCATCTTTCTGTAAAAATGGATTTCACACAAGCTTGTTAATATACACCTGCTGTCAGATGATGCTTAGATTATTCGGTTCGACTTGGTCAATATAGACCAAGTCGAACTTTATTAGCATAAATGCTACTTAAATATAATATAGTATAAGATCTAAGCTACACACATACATACATTGTTATTTTCTATATTTTGAACAATATTACAAAAAAAATTGAATCTTAGACATAAAAAACAAGTTCTTGGAATTCTATCTGATTTGTTGAAAGTAAAACAAAAGCTATATTTCATTGCATCTTTCGCCAACATCTCGCCTGCATCGTTATCATAATACTCCCAAAGCATCAAAATAAAAAACAAACAAAGGGAGTCAAATTGATGTTAAAGAAATTGGCCAAAGTAGCGTCCTCCTCCGTTAAAAAGTGTCAACAAAATAACACAACAAAATAACACAACAAAATAACACAACAAAATAACACAACAAAATAACACAACAAAATGTACATACTTGATTACAGACATGTCGTAAGGATTTGATTTCCCCTTCGAAATCAGCAGCTTTCTTCAACAGTAATTTTGCTTCCTCTTCTGCTATCAATGCTTTCTCCGCTAAAAGGTCTGTTGTCTCTTCCGCTTTTTGCTTTGAATGAGAAGATTCAATTTGGATTATCTTTTTATGATTTACAAACTTTCGCAAGCAGGAAGTTTCGCCATTTTAAGGTTAATGCTTTTGAAAAGAACAATTCGAGAAAATTCGAGAATGCTCGAGAAAAATATTTTTTTCTCAAATTCGCGACAGTTTATGTCGTAAATTTCGCGATTTCTCTACCTATCAAAAGTTTGTGAGCCTAAAGTATGTTTTCCAATTTTTTTGCATATTCTAAGAAACCTTGGTGTTGTTCGTTAAACTAAAAGGGGGGCTATTTGAATTTGTTGTTTTGCGAAAATTTTCCTCTATCGTTCTTTATTCAACATTACTAAAGAAATACGGCAATCGGACAAATTTGTCGTTAACGAGCGATGCTTTTGAATCGAAAAGTGCCTTACCAAATGTTTTCTATATTCATCTATGAGACCACTATAATCCTTCAACCGTTTCTCGATATCAATTCTTGCTTGTGTTTCTTCTATTCTACGTCGAATTTCTTTATACAAACGGTTCTGTTCTCTCTAAAAGAACGAATAAAGATATTTACTTAATGGATGTTTACTTCAGCATCCGAATTTCATTCAGTTTGTTTGACATGTAATACCTCATTCTGTTGTCGATGGGATGAAAGATGTAAAATCAAGCGGGGATACCAAAATCAGAAGTTTTTACTAGATTTGAAGAGGACTTGTGAGGACTTCATTTCCCGAAAATGAATCCTCGCGGAATTTGATCCTTACAGGCATCAAGAAAATACAGCATGAGGTAGTTGCAATCGATTAGCGATTAGTTTCTGAGCTTAGAGTTATATAATACCATGATACCATGCAATATATATTACAGTTAAACTCATTATATAAGTTTTTGAATTATAGGAGTTTGATTAACTTTGATTAAGTCGGACGAGACCGAAGATTTAGTTCGAATTGCACGAGTTTTCGAATTATAGGAGTTCGAATTATTTAAACTGGAGTTAAACTGTACTCTTTTGTACTTAATTGTGGGGGGGGGTCATTTTCCATTTTTTCACCCCCAAAATCATTTTCTGCAAAAGTGCAAAAACCTTTATTTTCCTAGGGCTTTTTAGGAAAATCACTCCAATATCACTTTTTAAGACACCCCCATTTTATGGATTTTTTCCTGGAGTACCCACCCCTCCCGCTTATTAGACCCCCCCCTACAATTAGGCACAAAAGAGTATATTCTTTTGCAGTTTATAAGATGATATCATATTGGCCTGGAGTTGATTCTCTTTCATTTGATTACTTTATTGCATAAAAATTTCGCGGCCATTTTAATTTCGCCGTTGAAGCCAAAGAGCGATTTTTTGCGGCATTTTAATTTCGTGGTCGCACTCCAAATACATTTATCTCGACATTTTAAGTTCGCGGTTTTTCGAACTCGACCGTGAAACAGCGAAATTTTCATTTCTCATTTTCACGCAATAAAGTAGGTTGCAGGTCGTAAAATAGTAAATATTTTTGTTTTATTTGAAACTCTCTTTGTAGTCTTTTATTATTTTTTTGGATTTTAGATCAAAAGCAAGGATGTGACGATGTGACAGAGTGACACCAGAAAGATTTATTTGCTTGCTTGCATTTTATGTGTTTCATCAATTCATGAAGAATATGAAGGTATGCAAAATCTTTGTTTTTCACATTCTTTCTTCACTCAGTTTTCATTAATGGCCAACTTGGTTCCTTATCAAAGCAATACGCGTGTAAACAAATGCAAGAAGGTATTTCGTGGAATATAGTTATTTGCTGTCTTTTGCAAGTTTCTAAAATTGATTTAGATCATCAGAAAGGGGTGTGGTTGTTTTCCGCAAAACTTTGCAATTAACAAATTTCTCGGATATTTGTGTTTTTCAATTTGCTTCACTGTGTCATATAAAGCGAATTTTTCTGATGATCATCAACTTTTAAATTTACCCACGCGCATGCGCTCTCCGCTTCGTCACAAAGTCATAATAATTCATATTGGAATTGTCATCTCAGACTGTCGCATTTTTTGTGTGTTTATGTTTCTCATTCACTTCCTCAAAAATGCCAAAGAAATCATTTATTCTTTATATATTCCGACGCATGCGCTTAAGGCAGGTCAATATCCAAATTTATTTTTATGATTTCCGCTTTGATGTTTATTTTCGTTTTCTAATCATCAAGCCTAAGGTTCTTTGATGGGGAGGCGGGCAGAATGATTTTGTTCGCTGCCTTTTCTTCGTCATTGAAAGGAAAATCTTGTTTGTTTAACTTTAAAATAGAATGGCATTAATTAGTCGTCAAAAAGAGAATTCTTGGCATGGTTAAGTATTGACTGCTTTGGTTAATTACTCTTATAATGAGCTTTTTTCTTCGTTCGCTAATTCATTTGTTTTTGAAATCGCTTCCAACCGAAAAATATCTCTCTATTTGCCGCTTTTACCTACCGCTCACTTGTAGCCCTCTCCAAGACCACCTTAGGCATTTAACCACCTAAGTTTACCAGACTTTTTGCTTTGATTGACAGGTCCCTATTAGACACTTGCACAAAAAGTTTCAAATTTTATCTTATTATTGTTTAATGAATGCAACTATTTTCCGATCCAAAGAGGAATTTTCCCCAATACAATATTGTTGTGGGAAAGTATCTTTTCATTTTCAAATGGCTTTGAGTTTGTCAGGAAGATGATTTAGCCTGAGAACAGCTTGCAATTCCGCATGTTTTTCTCAAATGTATCGGATAGCGCAAATTCTATAGTTGAAGTTACGTAATGTTAAATCTACTTCATTGTGAAGACCGGTTTTCCCGCCTCACTGTGGATCAGGAAATTCGTAAGATTATATACATTGATATTGATCCGTTCTAAGTATCTATATGTTTTAGTAGTTCCCCAGCATATTTACAATGTCTTAACGTTGAAAGACGTGTCTTGTGTCTTGCTGGGCTAGTTTAAAGAGATTTTGCCAGAAAAGTACGATCTCTCATCTATGCGGTAGAGATGCGGCAATAAGACAAACAAGTGCTTCAAAAGAAACCTGATCTTTGCAATGGTCTGGTATTTTGTTGCACAATTAAAACTTTTGCCAACTACTTCTTGTGGCAGTGTGAAGGGAGATGAGAGAAAAATACTGCGGTTCTCCAAAAAGTAAAAAATTGTCTCTTTTTACTGTTTCCTCTGATTGCTTTTAATTCATTTTTGATCGCAATTTTGGAAAACCAACTTAGACTTGGTTTGAAATCAAACTCATGTAAACGAGCTCCCGCGGGTCACGACTTTGCAAAAGTTTTGCAAAAGAATCTCTCTAACGGGTGAAAATTTCACAAAATTTTCAATGACAATTTTGAACATCAATGCAAAATTTCGTCAGAACTTCATCTTACCACCTTATACACACCAAAATGTGGTTTTTCACACACCAACGCACCGACATGCGGCTATGTAGGAGGATTCAGATTAAAATTGTGAAATTTTTAAACTTGCCATCGCTAAAAAATGTTGGTAATACGTAATTTCCTTTACGCGTATAGTGACTTTATACATCATCTTATAATCATACTTTTTTCTATTTTCCTGCCTCCACTATTCACTAATTTTCACATTGGAGATTTTGGAAAGTGTTTTATGTCATTGGTTCAAAAATGTTCGCTTTAAGTTTAAAGACATTGATATGAAGTGAAATCAGTCTGTTCGTTCCAAGGGATAGTGTCCGTTATATTGAGATGTGCGCTTTAGTGATATTCCACCTGTGTTCCTAATGATTTTAGGGTAAATTTATTTTTGCTACTGAATAAGAACAAAGTTTTCCCATGTTCTATCTGATAGTTTCTAATCTTAATGTTAAAAACTGGAATAGAATAGCAAACCAAAAAGATGCTACATTGTATTACGATCCTGGATACTGAATACAATAACCAGTCCCATCAGACAGAAGACATTTTTTTCAACCACGTTGTTTCAACGTTAAAACATTAATAAAGGCGTTGAAAAGAATGTCTTGCGTCTTGATGGGGTTAGTCATCATTATTACAATCTCATGTTGCAACACTCATCTTTACCTAGTGAGAACACACAAAAGTCTTAAAGGGATTACCAGGAAAATCATGTAACGATGCAGGATAACGGGCCACAGTCCTGCTGATCTCTTTGTGAATGTGATCTCTCAATGTTATAACGGACCATTCTTCATCATATCCTGATGACATATTCAATTTTGCAAAACAGAGAGATGCACAAAACACCTATTTTTCATAGGAACACTTTCAAGTCTTCTCACAGCTTCTTCAAATGCTGAATGTCCTTTAGATTCTATCCAAGAAGATGACAATTTCTTAAGTGGTGTCTTAAGTTTGTTGGTGGTGTTAGTACCCTATCTTTCTTTATCTTGGGTTCGACTAAAATATTTAAGAATTTGTTGTTATGGTTCTTACATTAAATATATTGAATGAGCAAGGACGTTCGATCATCAAAACGACCTCTTTCCAGACTTGTTGCATGCATAAAACATTGTTTTGACGTTCAATCAACGTTTTCTCAATGTCAGAACTTTAATTTGACGTTGTAACAATGTTGGAATAACGTCGTGTGTCTGTTGGGACCTCTTACCAGGCTTGTTGAGCTCCATTGTGTCTACTATAAGAAAAAAGCCTTGAGAATAAACACGTTTGGATGCTGTGTCGTGGTGATATTAAGTTCGTTAATCCATTTATCCAACGGACAGAGGCTGCTGATTTCTTTTTTGCTCTTCAAAACTCTCACTTTGCAGCAGTTAGGGTAGGGCCATTTTTCTATTGTTCCAAAAGTAACTGTTATAATCTCATTTCAATTAACTATATAGTGCTCGCGATGTTGATTTTTAATAGGTTTAGATGCTGTGAAATCGAAGACAGAAATAGAGTGCCATCTTTTCGATACAACCTTTCATAATCTACAGACCGTTTTTTGTAACTTTTTTCCTCTTTCATGTAATAGAGTGCAACAGCATGAACGTGAGAGAACTGTCCTGGACTTTTTTCTTCAAATCTCTTTCTGTTTGTGCTGGTATCCACGTGGTTTAGTATGTCAAATGACTTATGACAGTCTATTTCCGACGGCTGTTAAAAAACTCATGGTCTTGTTGAACCACAGCGAATTTCCTGTCCCAAGACAAGCTGACGATTGCTGGTTACCTCACCTTATGTCGTCATATTAAGAAGAGAGGGAATCAGGAAAAGCTCACCAAAGGTTAATCAAAAGCTACCTCCTTCAACCCCTGAGTCTTGATCAGATCAATTAATCAAAACAGCTTTTTCACTGTTTACCAATGTGCTATTGAACAGTCTACAGCGTCATTAAATGCGATGCAACACACAAAGTAAAGCCTTGCTAATTGAAGAGTGAAACAGTGTTATTGTAAACCATCAAACAATGAACCACAGCTAGTTAGTAAAGTCATGGACGTTTAATGTCCACTGATTATCATCAGTTTAATATTACATCGAATTGATTATTTTTTTCTTTTTCTTACTGTATAGTAAATTTTGTGAATGAATTAGCAGAGCATGGAGTTGCGCTGTTTTTTATCAATGTAAAACAACTTACACACTACTACTCGCACTGTCAAAGACACACGCGGTTTTTAAGGTTGTAGAATTTTTTAAATAGTAGAATATCACCAAAAACACGGTATAACTGGTCTCTTAACCCCACTCGATGCTTTTGAAGGTGGAAGCCTGTTGGCATATAGTAGCAATTATAGCTGACCTCTTTGCATCAACTTTGAAGGAAGGAGCACATTTGTAAAAGTCTCCAGACCTTTTGTTCAACACTGCAGGACTTGTTAAATTGACTAGGTTGTAGGAGATAATAAAGAAGCTACATATAAATACCTCTCTATAAACTTGTCTGCATGCAATGTAGTAAGCAATGAATTTGACAGAAGAACTCCAGAACCAAATTTTTCATGCCCAAGTTGTGACCTGTACTGCAATGTGAGAAAGAAAATCCGTCGTGTTCACAGCGCATGACTGTGTCGAAGTAAGCAATGGCTGTATCGAAGTAAGCACACAGCGTGTTATAGAGATCAGTGGTGATCTTTGTCCCACACAGTACTCTGTATTTGAGAAAGTCTATTTCTGGATTGATTGTTTCCAAATGTTTCTATATGTGGCATACATTACTGTCCAGTGGCGGATACAGAAGTTCTTACACCCTGGATATCCTACCTAGGATATTGGAAATTTCGAACCTTCCCCTCGGATATCCTATCTTCAATTGAGGGGGTACGGATTTTTCTGGAAAGGCCCAATCTTTGGGCGTTAGGGCGCGTAGGCGTTATTCTTGTATTTTGTTCGCTATATACTTACAGAGTAACCAATATCTTTTAGTTTTCTGCGGTTTCGTTCTGAGCCGTTGATTAATTAAAAAGTGACGTCGTTTGGTTTTTATCTCATTAAAAACAGTTATCTTTAACCATAATCTGCATCAAATTAACCACTTGTTTACAAATTTGATATCTTCTATAATTTACGGAAGGCTTTTCTTCATTAAAGAAAAAATACGTCATTTTAAAAATGACGTCGTTGTAATCATTCAGGGAAACCGAACTTTTTGACGTCATCTTTTCTTCTGACACACCTCTGTATATTGGCTTGGGTCAGGTCATGTGATATTTCTACTAGTAGTTTGATTGGGAAAATTTGGTCTCGGAAGAGGATGTATTATTATCTCTAGCTGACCCATCCGCCTCCAAAGATGACGCTTGCAAACTATAAAAGGGAATTGCAATGTTTGTATTTTCGAGGGGAAAAAATATATTTTTTCAAGAAAACAGGTTCTTGTACCTTTTAAAGGAAAATGTTCCTGTATTTTTAAAGGAAAAAGTTCCTGTATTTTTAAAGGAAAAAGTTCGTTGTATTTTCAAGGGAAAAGGCTTCCTGTATTTTTAAAGGAAAAAGCTCCTGTATTTTTAAAGGAAAAAGTTCGTTGTATTTTCAAGGGAAAAGGCTTCTTGTATTTTGAAAGGAAAAAGTCCTTGTACTTTTAAAGGGAAATGTTCCTGTATTTTCAAGGGAAAAGGTTTCTTGTTTTTTGAAAGGAAAAAGTTTTTTGTATTTTTGATAGGCAACTTTTCTTGTATTTTCAAAGGAAAATGAAGAAGACATTGTATTTTCCAATGAAAAAAAATTCGCCTAAGCATTGTTGATACCTAATATTTCAGATTTAGAGAGATTTATCTTTTGGTTGAAACTATTGTTGAAAACTCGCGAGGGTACTATCTTGATGTCAAATCAAGTTGAAGGACACGGAAGTAGACTTTTGAGAAAAGAGAGAGCCTTCATCGACAATGTACTGGTCTTTTATTAGAAGCTCTAAATGAATGTTTCGTACAACTCGGGGCCGTCTTTCATGTCTTTCAAGGAAGTTGGTCTGTGAGCTATCCATAACTTTAGTTTGAAAAAGGTAATAGTTAATAATAGTAGGGTCTGTTAACACAATAATTACTTCAAATGGTGATAAAAGCATGAAACTTGGTACAAAATGTTGTCCATGACATAAGGAATAAATTAGTACCAGTTACCAATAGTAACGTTTTTCGTTAAAATAAAGTCAATTTGAAGCTAACTTAACTGACCAACCAGATAAGATTTTTACTTCAAATTGAGTAAATTGGTTCACCACCTTGTATGGTATATGGTATCCGAAATGTGCAACGAAATTCATCAGCCGAAATCGGTGTATTCAAAATGGTAGCTCAAAAATTTATTTTAAGCGAAATTTGCAAAAATTTGATATTTTGAAGCAAATTTCAAGGGTTAGCTACTTAGATATATCGTGAGCTTAGCAACCAGAAAAGATGTCTGTCTGTTCAAAAGACTTTGGGGCAGCCTGGAGGGCCCGTAAATTATCGAATTCGGCTGAAGTTTGGTACACTTGTTCCTTGGGCAAATAACTGTTTTTTCTTTCAAATTTGTTCAAACTTTACAGTTGTCTTTCTCAAGGCTTGAACTCGTTTCTGTTATTTCGTCCTTCATGTAACAGTCAAAAGAATCAAGTAAAACATTAATCTCCAAGCAGATCCACTTACTCCACTGAGTTCCGTAGTGGAGGTTCATCAAAAAATTCATACAAATTTGAATAAGCTAATTTATAAGGAGAAAAGACTCGACCCGAGCAGCCGAGCAGAGTGAATTTTTTAGCCAATCACAGCACTTCAATCCGGCGAATTTCTGGAAATTTCGGGAATTGTCATTTGTCGCAACAGATGAAAACATCAAACGGATATATCCAACCTCTTCAGATCATATATTTCACTACATCCCTCTAGAGCAAAGCGTGGTGCTAGTTACTCTGTACCAGAGTATTAACTCTCGTTTATCGTTCGTTAGTATACTCTGTGCGCATTGTCTGTTTTGCCGTAA
>JAUJPO010080018.1:0-10750 GCA_032270745.1 Tiaropsis multicirrata
AGCAAGTTGCAGATATAGCATGATATTATGCTTTCAATTTGCTTTGACCCTCTCAAAAGGAATTATACCTAGTATTTTATTTTATTGAATGAGTTAAAGCAAGTTGCAGATATAGCATGATATTATGCTTTCAATTTGCTTTGACCCTCTCAAAAGGAATTATACCTAGTATTTTATTTTATTGAATGAGTTAAAGCAAGTTGCAGATATAGCATGATATTATGCTTTCAATTTGCTTTGACCCTCTCAAAAGGAATTATACCTAGTATTTTATTTTATTGAATGAGTTAAAGCAAGTTGCAGATATAGCATGATATTATGCTTTCAATTTGCTTTGACCCTCTCAAAAGGAATTATACCTAGTATTTATTTTATCGAATGAGTTAAAGCAAGTTGCAGATATTGCATGATGTATCCTTTCAATTTGCTTTGATTCTCTCAAAAGGAATTATACCTAGTATTTTATTTTATTGAACGAGTTAACGCAAGTTGCAGATATAACATCATATTATGCTTTCAATTTGCTTTGATTATTATGATATCAATTTGCTTCGACTCTCTCAAGATGAAGGCATGTTTTCAATTTTCTGGCTCAAATTTTAGTTTAATAAGTTTCCTGGTTGGCTTATCATTGTAGCAAATCGATTCCTCTCTAAAAAAAGCATTTTGTAATGTTTATGTATTAGCATAGTTGACAATTTGGTTTACATAAATACAATTTTCAAGATAGTCGACTTTAAAGAAGGAAATTTGTTCTGGAATCATAATATTTTACACTAAATATTTGTATATTTTACTATCAGAGCTCCAAAACCATCACAGCTATCGTCAACTTTTTTAAAGTTCTGCAATTGTCAATGCAAATTGCTCTGATGAAAGATGTCCATTGTTGGCTGGTTTATAATGGTATGTATAATTTATACTTCGCACGTTTGGCGACTCCTCAGGGCCGAAAAAAATCTTGATTGAAACCAAAGTCACTTTTTTTGGAAAGATGATAGCCTAACTTAGATTTTGAGGTATTACTTTTTAAGTTTGCTCCAGTAGTTAAAAAAGTTATGAGCTTGCAAAGTTAAAATTTAATTTTTTAAATTTAAAAAGTTATACCTCAGAATTTAAGTTATAGACCTTCTTCTATCACTCGAAAGAAAGTTTGAGTTTGTTGCGTAGTTTTAAGGGCTCCAATACTCCGTCAAAAGTGTAAAGTTGTTTTTGAGTCACCCGGTACTTTTATTAACAAAAAAATCAACCATATTTCAAATTATATCAGTTCATCTATAAAATGAAGAAGACAACTTTATGGCAAAAGGCTTTCATGTCTATAATTTCATACTGAGCAGGTGCAACCCATTTTCTAGAAACATTAGAGTGACCAAAGAAGCTTTTACCAAAGACAATTAATGACAATTTACAACTTCAATGACCGTTCTTTTGTTGTTTTTGTTGCATTTAACTTCACGTTGATAAATATTTCCCAATTCAATATCTTAGGTACTAACCACATTCACAGTATTTCCAAGTTATTGATGCACAAAGGGTTTGCATCCAGTGTTCTTGAGTTTCTGATTTGGTCATGTGTCAGTATGGAATGTTCAGTCCCCTTAATGACCGTCAAATATTTGAGTTGGCGTACACAGCTCTATGCCACCACCTGTTTGTGTTTTTATGACTTGAAAGCAGACGAAGCAGCTGAAGAATTTGCAAAAAGAGGCATGGCTAAGGTAATTTCATTCCAAACTTCACCGATCACAGCGCTGTTGGAACCAGGGGAGTCACCAATTTTTCGAAACATTGACCTTTCTATTTTTTTCAATTGTATTCACAGTCCACTTTCAGCTTCTTCCTCCAAGACCTTTTTATGGGCTGGTGATCTCCATTGTTTTTAAAAAATGAAATTTTATCCATAGTTTTGTATAGACTACGTAAAAGGTTCAAGTTTGCAACAATAACATAGTTTTAACCAAATTTCATGATACAGATAAAGGAACTAAGAGAAATTGAAAACATGAGTACATCACCTATCACTCCACAAATCGAGTTCGTCTTCAAACAATCATCTATCAAAATGGATGTTCTAATTTTCAAAAGACATTTCTTCGAAAACCGACGTCGGCCCAAAGGTGTTATAAGAGCGAAAATCAAACCTTTGCTCAAAGATATTGCTGGTGTGAGTTATCCTTATTGAAATGTAATTTTTTATTTAAATTTCCAAGGCAAGGAGGAATTTTTGTAGTGATTTTTTTCACAAATTGAGTTTTACACTTTGACCTCATATCTTGGAGTTGTTATTTCCTCAAAAATTATTACTTTTAATTGATTTTCATTGATTTTTTTTTCTTCTTCATTTAGCATAATTGGCCAAGGACAGGAACAGAGCGCATGCTTGCTGATGTATTTACTGGGCGAGCTGCTCAATTTCTAGCCATCACTGAAACTCTCAGTAATTCAAACCGTCGCATTGGTCAAACGTCCGCATGTTGTGCAGATTCTGATGAAGTCACAACTGATGTGTTCATGGAATTGTTTTTTGCTGGAACTGAAATTGTCTCTGGTGGAGGAGGCATTAAACCACCCATGCCTGGCAAACATGACAAAGCAGTTAATAATGTCACCAAAGATATGACACTGATTGATCTAGCAACTGCAGGTCAGTTATATTATGCTTTCAATATCTAAAGGGGAGACTTTTGTCATCAAACGGAAGATGACGAAACCTCTTTTTTGCTAGAATTGTCAAGAAAATTTAACCTCAAATAATAATTTCATAAAGCAATATAGTTTTTTCTCAAAAGGGGAATCATTCTTAAATGATTAGACCATTTTCATGTGATTTACGAAGAACTGTTTAAAAGCATATTTTGTTATGCAGCAATATCTTCATATTTGGCTTTTCAGAATCGCAGACGATCTCACTGAACTCGGTGTTGCAGTTCCTGAAATACATTTACAACTATGAACAATGGGATACGTTTGATGCACTTTTACCTTCAGTGATAGAAGAATTGAATAAACACCTTGATGATGAACTGTGTATTGCTGAAATCAAAGTGTTAAAGATCTTTGCTGGGTTGGCATCCATTAACTCGTCAAGACTTCGAAAAAAGTTTGTCATGTTGAAAACTGAGGATATGGGAGAAATGAGTTTGTCCAAAAACTGTATGTAATAGATAGATATTAAACTTTTCTTTAACTTTTTCCGTACATCTTAATGAGTCTGCTATCCAAATTCACATATCCACCCATAAGTTGTTGAAATCTAAATTTAACAAATTTAACGACCATTGGCTGTGTCGAGCGCAGTTTCTCAGTTTCTTAAAATCGCCAATGGTTTCCAAATAAGCTGCAGAATTCGATTATACTTTTATTATCGGATCATTTATGCTCTACATTATACCTGGGATAGACTATTCTAGCATTCTCTCCTTGAGGCGTATTGTTGCATTGTTCTCGACTTCCGTTAAGGACGCCCGAGTTTGATTCCCACTGTGGTACTAACGGTTCACTTGGCAAGTGAATGCATAACATGTGAGGGAAATTGGGTACCATAACTCTGATACAAGAGTGTCGGTAGATAAGTCAAACATTGTGACGTGTGGTGTTACTCATGAGGTTCATCTCCCGCTTAGATCGAGTTTTACTTCTATGTACCATGGTATCTGAGTGTTGCGAGCACAGAGCCGGTAATGTCTGGACAGCGCTAAGATTCCTACTTGAAAAAGAGGAGTTCCTACTTCGAAAGGAATAGGACCCATTCCCCCATAGAGAGGACCTATCTATCTATCTTTTCTCGACTGAATTTGTGTGAAAATAATGTAGGCGCAAGAATTCAGTTGCGCATTCCTCTAACTTTTTTCCAACGCAAAATATATTTTATTCAACCAAACTTACCTAAATGAATTTCTCTCTAGACAAAGCAGCTCACATAGAGGAACTTTTGAATACAGCGCTGTTCGTGAAGGATGTGTTGGACCAAAAGAACTTGGTGAGTGGCCTTTTGACCGATAGTCGTCTCTACTGGCTCCTCTTGTCATCTGACTAGGTTTTTAAAACCTAAAGCTTTCTCAGGGCTTAGATCCAGGTTTTAAATATTTTCGTGTTTTTTGTTGGTTTCATGTACCTTACTTATCGGACAAAAAATGTCGGGCTTATTTTTCGTCGGACTAAATTATTCGTCGGACAAAATTATTCGTCGGACAAAATCTTCGTCACCTCCAAAAAATTTCGTCACTTTTGTCCAACGAAAATTTTTGTCCAAATCTAAAATTTCTAATCTAAACATTTTGTATTAAAAACGGGAAAAACGTAGAAAAAATATCTTATGGTAAGATATGTTTTGAAGATAAAATTGTTTATTTTTCCAAGAATTTTCGCTTCAGGTAATATTTTTTCATTTAGCAAAATTTTAGTTTGGACAAAAGTTTCCGACATTTTCTTGCCCGATAAGGTAGTTCAACTTTTTTGATTTCATTCCCAAAGTCAATGTTGCCAACCCACAGTTTCTGAAATATAACATAAAGAGTAAATTTAATTTCCAGAAATTGTACTTGGAAAGATACCATGATTTCTTTGTTGACGTCATATTACTGTTATGGAACAAATGTAAAACATATTTCGCCAAAGTCACATCTGATTCTTGTGACGCTCATAAATCTATATATCATGGAACTTTCTTCTCTAAGGTATGCCTTTTTACTTTCAGTTTCTTTGGGTTCCCATATTTAAAAGTAAAGGCTTGATAGTCTCCTGATCACTGAAAATCATATAATCAACTTGTATATCAAAATTTAAAAATTTGAAGCAAACTCTTGTTGCATTTTGATTTATCTTGTTTTTTTCTAATTTATGCCTGACTTGCGCTGCTAAAATTTTCTTTGTTGTCTGTTTATTAATTCGTAAAAACAACTACCCCGATTTTACTGCATCTGCAATATTTTTGTTTTTTATTGTTTTTAATATTTTTTTTCAGTGGCTTCGAATCTTTTTGATAACACACGACGCACTTATCAAATTCAATCTGGTGGAATCGGATCTAAACATAGTAGCTGAAAGCACTTTAAAGTTGTCTTCTCTTTTGATGTGTATTGCAAAAATGAGAGAAATAAAGATGGAACGATCCATTTCTCCTGTGGAATCGATCATTCGCTCCAATCACGACGTAGTGAGTATTATGAAATGTTTATTCCAATTTGTACCAGGGTCTGTCAAAAGTAGGTCTCCACATGTGAAAATATTAAAACATGGATTATGATTACTCGTCCTGCTATACTGACGTACAAAGAGTTAAAGTTGTACCACCATCGATTTGGACCGAAAGCTAACTCAATCTTGATCATTTCGTTTTTAAAGACGAAAGCTTCGAGTTTCAAATAGTTAAGTTTTTATAGGGCACAAAAGATTGTCTGTTGAAACAATCTGAATATGGAATCTGCCTTTTACTCCTCAAGGATACTGTGAAGAGTCCAACTAGCCTGGTTCCACCCAAAGAAGATGAAGAGAAGAGTGGCGGATCCTTTAGTGAAGTTCTATTCGACGACGTGGTTTCATTTCTGTGTATTCCTAATCATACATCCAAACTTGTTGGTTACGTGTTGGACTTGTTGAAACAATGTTTGGAGCAGTTGGATAATGCAAGAGATAAATTGTCTCATCTTGAAACACGAATAGCTGATGATAGTTTTGAGGTAAACAAACAACAGAAGTTTAACTTTAAAATTGTTGTTTTTTTATTGAGGCTCATTGAAATCTCTAGAACACATTCGACTCTACACTTGACTCTATCTGCATGACCTTTCGTTTGTAGACAGAGAAATTTAGTTCCTTATAGGTCATCCCAAATATCTAATTTTTCTTTTCAGGACAAGCAGGTTGATAGCGATGAGAAAACCGCTAATATCTCCATGCTGAAATTGAAATCTTTTCATATGGAATTGCTTTATTTACATTGCCAAGTTTCACTCCAACTTCCATCCATTTCTTTGGTGACGTCAAATGTCAAAGGTATGCTTTATAAATTCTACCCCGCAGATGAACTTGTATAATACAAATCTCAACTCCTAAAGTTTATTCATTTCACTTGGAATCACACGAGCTCAGATGTACTTGTTTTAATCAGCTGGATATAATCAATGTCAATTAATTGGACAGAATTCTTAAAAATTTATATTTTTTCGTTATTAACGCGATACTAAGAAAAAGCGGTGGCCTTAAAAACTTCGGAACACCCACCCTCTTTGTAATGCGTCGCAGGGCGCAGTAAACAATCAGACATCATTGCAAGTTTAGTCTGATTCAAAGTTCATGCTGAGTAATATATGCCTGAAAATTCGCGTGGGTTATTTTTTCTGAATTTTGAAACTTTGTTGGCGACATTATGGCTAGCTCAATCGTATCATAAACAATTTAAACAATATGCAAGGGTGCAGTTACAAGTGTCAATAACAAATAACTGATATTACTATTTGTCCTGATACGAAACAAAATAAAATAAATTGGGAACTAAACCCTGCATTGTTTTTGAAGAGGCTGTCGTATTCCGCAGCGCTGAGGTTCTCTACAATAGACTAAACTGGTCTGAGTGTCTACAGAATGTACACACAACGGAAAATTGAAACTTGAATATTTATTGGTTGCAAAATTTATATATAATCAAATAAATCACGAAATATTATAAAAGTCCGAGATCAACGCTAACTACCATTATCTTAACAAAACGTCACAATCCTGCAAAATTATTATTCGAAATAAAAAAAAAAAATTCACCTGAGCTCTTGGGTGAAATCAAAACATAATTCGGTGACGTAGTAACAAAGTTTCGCGAGCAGAAACTTTTCGCGAATTTTGGCTTTTTTTGCGAAACTTTATGCTTTTGAAAATTCTGGAAAGGGCAAATCGCGAAAGTTTTTGTTTGCGAAAAATCATTGAAATGTTCGAAAAGTGAAACTTTCGAATTTGAAACTATTATATATGTTAAGTCAATTGAGTAATTCTTGTCAAATTTGAGCCATTTATCTGCTGAAAATTTCCGTTTTTACTATTTTATTTGCCAAAGTTTAAGCTTTCGAAAAATATTTTGTCCTCGAATTCGCAAAGTTAATGTCTCAAATTTCGCGATTTTTCTACCTCACTAAAAGTTTCTGCTCGCGAGTAGTAGTAGTTTAAATTAGTTTCTTGTCTCTTCCAGATTTTTCAAGGAAACATTGGACAATTTTTTCCCATAATAATTTCAACAATTTCACGGTGAAATAACACGCAACAAGGTTACAATTCTATCCCTAACTTCGACCCATTTCAAAACATTGCCAAAGATGCCGACTGGCTCTTTGTACGGTAGGGAATAAACATAGAAAAAAGCCCAAACGAGAGGTTGATTCCTACCATATTGGAGAGCAAGAAAAAGGAGGTTATCTCTACATAATGCATCCATTTTGATTGGTAAGGTCTGACATGAGCATGGCGAAGACAGAAAACACCAACACGGGTAACAGCACAACCATACGGTAAATATAATTCTGTACATAGACACAAATAGCAGCAATGGTGAAACGTCGAAATATGATCATCCAATCCCAAAGCATAAATTTCTTTGTCATCTCTTTTACGCTTCGTACATGGGCAGCAAATAAATGACTTTTGGCTCGTTGATAGGTTTTCCAGCAAGCAGTAGAAAAGTAATGTAAATGGCGGGAACAGGAAAAATATTAGAAAGTTGTTGATAGAGATCGTAAAATACAGATTAGCAGGGAAAGGAGCTGCCCTTAAAACCATGATGACTATACAAGCAATTGTTACAGGGTTGTAAAATTCTACTTCACCGTTAACAAGAAATACAAGCTTGTTATCATTGATATAAACATGTGTCGTCATCGTCATTAAAAAGTCACAATGCTGGTGTATCCGATCAATGCTGGTGTATCCGATGAATACAGTACGAGCAAGGAAGACTTTACAACGCATATCGAAGCTGAAGACAACTTCCGATGGCGGGTTCATTTCTGAAGTTTTAGTCTTCTTTTTTCGTTTGAGGAGAAAACGGAAGCCGTTATTCATGGCTATAGTGTAGAATAGAAAATGTGATCAGTACTAGAAAGATCAATACATATCGAAGAAAGAGTTCCTCAATATCGTCCATGTTTGGTAAGAAACAAAATGACGACGAAAGATTTTCAAGGGTAATCTGTAGGTTGAAAATGGTCGGTAAAATCTCTCGAATCCAGTGAGCCATGGTCGGTAAAATCTCTCGAATCCAGTGAGCATTTTTATGCGGGAGATTCGATGGCTCTTCAATATTGATTAGAAATTTGATCTGGTAGAAGTTGAAAAGGATTTTGATCAGGCCAAAAACAACAGCTATTTCCTTTGGCTTGCTTTTATCTTTGCCACCCTGCTTATTTTTTGTAGCGTCGTTTTCATCATATTTAGCATTATGACTATCGAATAATAACTGTTTTTCAGTTCCTTCATGATTCTCTTTGTCTTCTCCAATATTTTTTCAGCATTTTTTACAACAGTATTTGAAGGACATTTGAATTTGAGGGTGGATGAAGAGTTGAGAAATGTGTTGAAAATGTTGATATTTCCTTCAGATGCTAGGATATCAATAAGTAAGTCTATGGTGGTAAGGTTTGGTCCAATGATTTCGAAAGCTGTGCCAAACTTACGGAGATTATGAACTGCTGTTTGGATTGTAATATTTGAAAGCAAGATGTTTTCCTTTGGGGAGCCTGTGAAGCGGAATGTTCCACTGGTTTTAGCGTTATTTCTCAGGAAAACTGAATCGTATATTTCTACATCTGCATCTACAGTATTAATAGCTCCAGCCTGGTAACCAGCGCTGTAGTCTCGATCATCTGTGTCTTTATTTTCCGTACAGTTACAGTTCCGTAGATGCAAAAGCCCTTCACTATTTACATACATTCCTGCACCTCGGCCTGATGTATTGTTCAAGAAGTTGCAAAAAGACATGTTGATTGATTGGAAACCCATTCTTGTAAGGGGTTTATAGGAGTTTGTAAAGTGGACCTCTGTCATTGTCACTTTGTCACAGTCTTTACAGATTATTCCTGGAGTTTGTACGTTCTCAAATGTCGAATATTCAATGACCGTCTCCTTTATTCGACTATAAAGTGGCATCTCTGTTATTGGTAAATTCCATCGATGATACGGTGTCATTTTTGAACGTAAATATCTTTATGTTAAAAGCAGAAATCAGTTAAAAACGGTTCTGAAGTTTCCACAATTGTTACTTGGCGAATGTTTTCTGTATTCATAAACCCAAAATCACCAGATACAAAATAGTACAATCCACAAGACATGTTACGGGCATAAAATTAATCAAAATTGACAAGTTATAGTTAGTGACGAATCCTGTCACTGAAGAATCAATCAATCTTAGCGAACCTTTGTTGATTCTTAAATAAAGTCCAACACATGAAAATTCGGTATTTGCCACGATGATGTTCCAATGTCCTTTATCCTTCGAGTCAACGATTCTAGAAACCAAGGGGACCACCAAAAGAACATCAGAATCTAAGAGCACACTTGTAAGTTTCACTGTAACAAAATACTCCACTCCCCCCTCTCCACCGTCAACAAGTAAGCATTGAGAAGATTAAGATGGCTTTGACGGTTCTTTAATAAGCTAAAATTCGTTATTTTGGTCATTTATCAGAACTTTTTCATACAATAGTGTATCATTAAAATACCTTTAAATGATGTAATATTAGAAGCGTTTTAACGATGTTTTGTGGATCCTTTTGTTTGCAGCTTTCTTCATCTTTTGCATCATAATTGCGCGTGAATGTTCAGCTGTATTTATTTCAGCTTTAAAGATTGCCACATATAGCCTCCGTGCATAACAAAACACAATCAAAACGTCCATATTCAAAGCGATTGCCAACCAATAGATAGTCTCCTCTTGTAAGATGTCTTTTTGGAAAATTACTATAGGATACACAACAACAAATATCGCTATACAAATGAAATTTCCATATACGATTGACATTGTTTCTTTAAACACACCGGGTAGGCGACGTCCCCGGAACGCTTGGACAAAACAAGCTAAATGTAAGCAGGCAGAAAAAGCAACAAAAACATTGAGATTCATGCTGATGTTACAATATGATATTCTGGTCAAGGTCTGTTCATCTGTTATTGTTTCAGTATTGACTTGCTTCAAAGATACCAATACTACCAGTATCAAATTGCTTACCATCACAAGAATCAACATTAAGAAAAAGTCAGCTGCTTTTGATCGACGTATTTCACTTTTACTCATTTTCACTTTGGATCCAAACGCTTTCAGCACTTGTTGTGCTCGTATGAGTATAACAGTGACGATCATTGTATAAAACAACGTGAAAGCTATCATACGGGAATAGCATTTCAAATTTGTCGGCTCGCCGTAAAAACTGGCACACAACAACACAAAGTTTGCAGAAATAGTAATTAGATGGATCGTTGTCATGCTGATGTCAGCAGCTTTTACGACAGGTGTCGCTCGATACTTAAGGAAAGTTATAAACACCACAAAGCATGAACACAACCCGAACGCAGTCAAAAATATGCCGAGTATAACAAATGGCTGGTGTACGGAAATCACCTTCAAGACATACGGATCGTAACAAGAGTCTTTTCGAATGGTAGAAATGAAAAATGATCGACATGGAGTACAAGAGAAATAAACCAGCTGCGCTGGAAGGTCAGCCTAAAATGATCAAAATGATATGTGCTGATCTGTAGGGAAAAGGTGAAG